>OOFC01037163.1:14568-24714 GCA_900323345.1 Pseudochromis fuscus | reverse complement strand
GGTGTTCTGCTATCAAATGACCCAACTATATAGGCCATAAGAGTGTCCTTGACTATCTATGTGTGTAAAAGAGAAGAGGCTGGTAGTGTGTGTGTGTGTGTGTGTGTGTGTCCTGCCATCCCATCTATCTAGGCCAGTCTTGATGTGTGTGCTCCATGGACCACTTCCCCACAGACGTGTGTGTGTGTGTGTGTGTGTGTGTGTGTGTGACAGGGAAAGAGTTAGTGTGTATGTCTGTATGGAGCAGTCCACTTCCCTAAAGACCAGACTCACTTTCACATTCTGGAGTTATAATGGCTAAAACAGGCTTGTTACAGGACTCCTTTTACAGTATGTGTGTGTGTGTGCATGCGTGTGTGTGAGCATGCATGTGTGTGTTTCCATCTCCAGAGCTGCGTCCAGAAATAGGAGAGGGGGGGATTAAATGGCTGGTTTAACTGTTAAAGGTTTTGTGTGTTTTTGTGGGTCTGTGGATGGCATTTTCTTTCCGTGGGGCACTCAGTTCACCATTTTTGTCCAAAATGAAATTTAAAAAATCGATGGTTTCCTATTAACATTGGTGGACCTCTGACTTTACCTTTAACGCTACGCATGCGTGACAACAACTTTCCTTCTCTTGTACAGACACAAGGCTGTAGCACATTTACTATTAATGTATTTCATGTCACACATGCAAAAAAAAAATCACACACAACATGCAGAGCATCTTCGTCCGCCTTTCTCCTTGCACAGAAATTGATTCTGCATGTGTGCGTCTGTGGTTTATACCAAAGTCACCGAGTATGGAAATGAGAGTGAACACACACTCCATTTCAGCCAGCTGAAAGGAGATAGTGGGCGTGGCAATAGTTCACATGTAACTCTGGCCATTTGTCTTTCTTCCTCTCTTTCCCTGCATTCCTCTCCTCCTCCTCCTCCTCTTTCTTCTTCTTCTCCTTTCTTTCCATCCCCTCTCTCCATCCTTTACCCTGAGCTCATCTCCTCTCTGCATCTGTGATTTGTATTCCAGATCAATACGTCCGAGAGAAAGAGAGAGAGAGAGGGGGGAGAGATGATGATGATGATGAGGAGGAGGTTTTTTGGGGATTGGCCTGGCGCCTGTAGTGATGTCATCAACAGGAGGCGCGACATCGCCTGTCTGTTGTCATGTCAACCAAAAGAGATTCAGCAAGCTCATAAAAAGAGAGATGGATGAATAGAAGTAGGAAGGATGAGAGCGTGAGCACGATGGTGGACTTTAAATATTTATGTGTGTTTTTTGGTTGGCTTGTGAAAACACAATTATTGTTAAATCCACACGTGTTTACTGTCCAATGTCCTGATGTGCACCTCCCTCCACTGTCCACTGCAGTGTGAAATGTCACGGTTGGTCCTCTGCGTGCATGCGTCTGGGTCGTGATAAAGTTGATGATTAACGACATTACCTCAATGTGGCAGACGGGTAACCATGGCAACACCAGATTAAACAAACACCATGTTCCAGGGACACGGGGAGAGAGGCAGGGAGCTGGGGAGATGAGGACGATGGGGAAAGGAGGAGGAAGCTGGCAAGGTGTTTATTTTTTTTTTCTTTCTGTGATTCATCGTGATTGTTGTAACATCCTGATAGCTTGGTCACTAACAACCGTGGAGGTCAGACCTTTAATGGGCCACTTCAGTCAAATATAATGAATCGCCTCTGTGTCAGGAAAATATGACATAACTGCTTTTCTATTTGTTACTGGAACTGTTTCATGGTCAGTCGTGGACTGAGTGATTCGATATCCTCTGGTTTCTGAAAGCAGTTATAAACCACAGATGATTTAAAACCATTCTCTGTAATCTCTATCTATCCCTCATCCCTCCAATCACCTTTTCTCTTCTCTCTGCTCATCTTTGATTAGCAGGACTTTTTTTTTTTTCTTGTACCCCTCCTGCCTCCCCCACCTCCATCCTCCCTTTATCTCCTCTCCCTCCTCCTCCTCCAACTGCTATGAACTCTCCCGTTTCCGTCTCCTTGGTCGTCTCTAATGAAGCGGAGATCTGCTTGGGGCCATTTTCCTCCCTATCAATATTCTGTGCCAATTACCAGGGTTGGGTTATTAAGACTGACACGGGGAACCATGTCGCACCGCTCAGCCCTCACACACGTGCGTGTCCGCGGTAACGAGGTAGTATGTACAACAGTGTCTCTCAAACACACGGACAAGCATCTGTGTGAGAGGTGTCAATAGGTCATGCACTTAATTTCTTGTCAGCGTGTTGGACGATGCATCTGGGAATTTATATGTGAAAATGTGCTTAATATTTTCCATTAAGTGAGAGTCTCAAGAGACAGCATGCCGTCATGTGACCAGCTAAAGGTAGCAACAGAAGTAGTTGGCTGTATGTGAGACACTGTGTCTAATCTAGTGCATCTAGTGTTACCACTTATCATTCAACTTTCTCATCCTCAGCTTCCACAGTGTAGCAACGTTGTAATAAAAGTACATTTTTCCCACATTTAACTCAATGCTAATTATTGCCCGTGCTAACAGCTCGACGTGACAGCAGGTTGCCGAGTGTTAATGATGCTGGAAGTTATGTCACTGCACAGTAGGGCTGATTGGAGCACAGATGTTGAGGAGCTTGGTAGACTGGTTCGTAAGGTGTTTAGCTGTGAGGTGGGTTGGGACCTGATAGAGAGAAAAAAAAATCAATTATACATTTTTAGATACTAGATCATTGGGGTAATGGTCTTTGAAGCGTCCTCGCCATGGGATCTGAAATTGAGTTTGCCTAAATATGGTTGACTCTCGCTGTAGGAGTCGGCCGCATTAATACAAGCACATAATTTGCGATAAGCTGCGACAAGTGTGCCGCTTTGAGCAGGATCAGGCCATGAAAGGAAGTCCTGTATCACGTCTTGTCAGCAAGCACGTCACCTACTTACAATAATATTTGCCAAGCGCAGGCTGCTCATCCAGGGAGCCGCACAGAGGGGGTCGATTCACTATAGACAGTTTTTTGTGATAATCAGTGCACAACGTAGATGAAGATGAATCAAGTAAAATCTGAGTGATGCAGCAGCTGATGGAGTCAGCATAAACATTTTTTTAAATGTAGATGAGTTGCCAGAAACAAGGAAGGAAACTCGAGGCCCTGACCCATGTTTTAAACACTGCCTTAAATTATATAAATGGCTCCAGATTTAGATGATAGTTTACTAATTCTGATGAATGTGCATTCCAGCATTCAGCCAGTGATGTAATGAATTAAACCATTTCTCTAAGTGTTCACCTACTCCTTTACCTAGGAGCATTACACTTAAATCCAGTCAATATTTTTTCCAGTGATATTCTGTCTGTCAGTCTTTGCTAAGTATAATAACATAACACAAGAGGGATATATAATATGTAGTGTTTCTATGATTGAGGCCTTGACCCTTGTTTTAAACACTGCCTTAAATGATATAACTGGCTCCAGATTAAATCACTAATTCTGATGAATGTGCATGCCAGCATCCAGCCAGTGATATAATGTCTAAATACAAGCCACCTCTCTAAATATTAATACTCATTGAACTGGAAATATTGCACAGTTACTTTAATGCAATCAATATTTTTCAGTTGAGTTGTTTTATAGGACTGCTGAATATAACATAGAATAAAGAATATACAGCAGTTTTTTGTGATAAGTGAGCCCAGTGTTTTGGCACTTCAGACAGGCAACACCAGCCAGTCCCACAGTTGGAGCCAGCTGCTTGTTGACTGCCCAATCTGATCGGCTTGACTGATAGCGAGTTTCCAATGAACACATGCACCCACATCACCATGTAAGCAGACACACACAAACTTGCAGATATACAGTACAGTCCAATAATCAGTACACTCTGTCCAGGAAAACCAACAACAGCGTTATAATTCACCCCCACCTCTCCGCGCAAACACACACATGCACAAATACCAGAGAGCAAACAACATCTGCGGCATCTGGCCAATCAAAGCTTTGATCTGAGGTCACATCCCAGCCATTCTGGAGAAATGTGACAGTCATCTGCCTTCACTCATGTGTTGTTTGTTCTCCAAAAAACCCAGCTCAGGAGGAAAACAGCATGTTCTCTCTCTCTTTTTTTAAAGTACAAAGTCAGCGCTCACTGCACACAGTGTACCAAACTCACAGTCGACACACATGTAGACCTCCTCTCCTACTCACTTACTCTCTTCATGTGTCACTCCCTGTTTTTTTGTGTCTCTGCTGCTTTCATTCAGTCCCCGTCACTCACTGTGTCTTTGTGCTTCACTGCTGTCTGTTTCTAAGTGTGTGTGTGTGCATGCAGGGTGTATGTGCATGTGTGGCTCTACCTCTAAGTCAGGCATCTGGTGGCTATCAGAGTTAATCACCCAGGCTTCCTATGACTGACCATGTCACACAAGCTTAGGTGAACATACACAATGAGGCAGCATTTGTTGGGTTGACAGCGTGGGGAAGAAAACACGGACGGCATAGCGGTCGGGCAAAGATGAAGACATTCGGGGTGGCGGGGGGCCATGGCGAGGAGAGACGGAGAGAGAAAATGACGGCAGGTAGAAAGGTGGCGAGATGTGTGAAACGGGCTGTCACACATTTTGGCATTCAAAAATAGAAGGACTCGATAATAACACAGCTGTGCTGCTTAAATAGATGTGAAAGAGAGGTGTGAAATGCCCTGACAGCAAAAGCAGTGTTTCATTTAGTGTGCTGGAGCCAGGTGAATGAGTCAGAAGAAAAACACATAAAAACAAACACACCAGACTGCCCACGACAGAGTCATTATTCCCCTTCAGATGAATTAATGTCCGATTAAAAATTCTGACACAATACGTTATATAACTACTCATATACCGACCAAACTGCAGTTAAAAAACAACAGTGACAAACACATCTATAAGCAGAGGTCAGAGTCAAAGTCAGAAACCTCAGAGCTACACTATAATATCACAGGCTGTGTGATTTGGACAAAGACTCAGGGTTAGCAGTAATTTGCAGGGCTGAGTCAAGGCAGGGCTGTCCTGTCGGGGAGGACAGGTCAGGGCCTGGAAATGATAAATCCACTTATGAGTGTGAGACAGGGAGAGCGAGACAGGCTCTTCTTCTCTGTTCTTTTCCACTGACACTCCTCTGCCTGCTGTCATGTCTGAGCCCGGCTATACCGTAAATGTTATTACGAGGAAGGAGTGCAGAGCTTCCCAGCCCCACAGTGAGCAGACGGCGCACTACCTTTGTTTCCCTTGTTTGTTATACTTGTGCGCTCACGGTTTGGCTTTGAGTGAAATGTTTCATTATGCATTTGCAAACCTGCGATGTGACTTTGTCCACGGCGAGAGCGCGGCCAACGCTGCGCCCTGCCGCTCAATGCAGCAGAGGAGTTGTCAGCCTCAGTAAAGACAGCTGTACTCCTTCCAAAGTGCTTACTGTCAAACAGACAAGGTCAGGACACCTGGCGCACTCTTTGTGTGTCTGTCCCTCTCTCTGACTCAGGGTGTTTTTCTTTTTACTCCTCGCTCGCTGCTTTCTTCTTGAGCTTCATCCCTTTCACTGTCATCTTCTCCATTTCCTCTCGCACACTGAGGTTTACAGAGGACAGTTTGGATGCTGCACAATTCAATAGTACAGTGACAACTTTGTCATCTACTTCTTCAGTTGTTGGTTCAGCATGTGGACAGGTTTACCCACTGTCTGGTCAACTGCTTGATAGAGACGTCTTCAAAATCACAATTTGTGAAGAATATAGTGAGATGGAAAAAGTGCAAATATTTAAATATGCATAATCTGAGTAGAATAAAATAGTCACTTTGAGAATTATTTTTTCTTACGCTGTTTATTTGATGAAAATACAGGGAAGACTTGTGTGTCCACGGCTGCCAGATTCATTATGGATTTCCTCAGTGTTCAGTGAAAGTGTTGTAATTCTTTCCAGATAAGCTGATTATTGACAGTGGTGGACAAAGTACTCAACTTCAGCACTTCAGTCAAAGTACTGCCACTCATGGTCAAATCTTACTCAACTACAAATAAAAGTTATTTGGTCAAAATGTTACTCAAGTTAAAGTACTAAATACTTACTTTTAAAAATACATAAATATTCACAAGTACAAAGTAAAAGGACATTTTCTAATATCAGTACATTGCTGTATTGTTCTCAGTGCCCGAGTCCATCCCCGACTAACGTCTGCTTCCTGTTAATGTGGTATTTTAAGCTGAAAGGGCTTTGATGAAAAGAAAACTCCTTCCTGCAGAGTGTGCATAATACTTTGTTGGTTGACTGTTCGGTCTTGCTTTTTTGTTTTTCAAATTTCCCATCCCAACGCTAAACAGCATGTTAGCTGTTTAGCGTGTGATTTGGACAAAGACTCAGGGTTAGCTAACATGCTGTTTAGCGTTTAAAAAAAAAGACGACAAATGGCAAAACCGTGCTGTTTCCTGTCTTCCCTCTTTATTGTTCGGCTCCGCTGCCGGTCACTACCTGCTGATTTGCGCATGAGCGACGGTAACTCTACCTGAACAAACTGCCTGAAACGCATTGCCAGCATAGACTGTATATAAAGTAAGTAACCACACACTTCCTGGGAATGTAGTGAAGTCCAAAGTACAATATTTGCCTTTGAAATGTAGTGGAGTGAAAGTAAAAGTTTCCAAAAAACAAATACTAACAAAGTAAAGTACAGATATTCAAAAAATGTACTTAAGTGCAGCACTCAAGTAAATCTACTCCGTTACTGTCCACCACTGATTATTGATTATTATTTCATAGATCAACAACGTTCTCCAGTTTCATCAACTAAAAGAAACAATTAAAAATCCATTATCTGTAAACTGTGTTGCCTCCGTATCGAAAACATCACAGTTTTTGTAATGAAATTAAAACTTAATTGAGTTACCTAAGCAGCTACAGCTCTGGTACTGTGGGAAAAAAAACATCAGTGTTGCACTTGGATTTGGTTTGAAAGCTTGTGCTGTTGTAGTTGGACATGCAGACATCGCCAGAAGGAACTTCAGGCATGAACCACAATAAGGAAGAAAACTCTGGTCCCACTACTTGCTGTCCACTGTTTTCTCATCCATTCACACACACACATACATGCACACACACACCCATCATACCACTCCCTCCTGGGATCAGTGTGAGCAGCTGTGCTAGCAGTGCAGTTGTAGTAAATCAGACTTTTCTCCTAATTGACCTGCCTGCTTAAATAAATGCACAAATGAAAAAGGCAGCCTGAGAGAGAAGGAAAAGTGTTAAGCTCAGACAACTACAGCAAAACATTAATCATAAAGAAATGTCGGTTTTAATGACATTTCAAGATGATTAATATGTGGTCATACCATGTGAATTTATTTCAACCCACTTCAGTGCGGCAGCGTTAGTTCGACGAGTTTAGGGTGTTAGTCAACTTTTCTAAAAAGCTTTTGGGTAATCAGTCAAAATAGGCTATAATTATCCATTTATATGTATAAATATATTTAATTCAGTATATTTATATCTAGTGAGTGGTTGCATTGCATTTGGAGGCTTGTGTACAAAGTGTGTGTGTACAGTTGCTTGTTTTTTTGTATCGACTGTTTTCATTCTTATTTATAATTAGTTGTCAGTTGTTGTTGTTTTTTTTCCCCAAATCCATTTCCATCATCCCGTTGTTCATTGTATCAAAGACTATTGTCGAAGTTTGTCTTGTGATTCTCCTCTCTGAGCGTGCTCACTCACATGGCTTTGATTGGGTGGAGAGAGAAACACCATAGCAACAGCCAGCTGATGGATTAAAGCCATAATTGGGAAGAGAAAGTCACTGTGATTACACACACACACACACACACACACACACAGAGTCACTTGATTAAAAGAAAGTGGAAGCCAGAAGACAACTTACTTTCTCTTTCTGTGTTACCCCACGTACAAACACACATGTGCTCAATCACGCTGTCACTCACTTACCTGCACTGTAGGAGCCAAACACCGAGGCTCCTCCCTCGGCTACCACTATAGTATAAACAGGGGATGGATGCAGAGTTTTCCCCATGCCCCTCCATCATCTGTGTTAATCAGCACCGTGTGGAGCCACTCCACATTCATTACTCCTTGATTAATCCATTAATTATGAGAAAACTCTGTTCGATTGTCACTGAACAATACGAAGGCGTGTGTGTGGATCTATGTGCTTGCGTGTGTTCAAGCGTTTTGTATGTGCGACCGCTTACATAAAGGCGTGTGCGCAGAATACATTATTAAGCGAATGTGGATGTAATTTGCGGTGGGCTAATAGAAAGTGGTCATGCAGGCAGACCTAGCCGTGCATTGCAAATCACTACAGCTGGCCCGCTCGTTCTTCAAGGTGACATTCAGCCCTGTGTAGTTCACCTGAAAAGGTGTGTGTGAGGGTGTGTTATTGCCGTTTCCACGTAAGCTTTAAAGTCTTCTCTCACAAATGAGAAAACCTTCAGAGTCTTGATTTGTGAGGGCTGTTTCTTGGAAAATGAGTTTTGTCTTTTGACTCAGGAGGAATTGTTAAAAAACAGAGTAATGCCTGTTCAAGTTGAAAGCTTTATTTACACTCAGACATTTCATTTAGTTAGCATGGTGTTTATTTTAGGAACTTCCTTAATCCCTATTTTGGATTTAAGTCCATTCTTTTGATGGGTGTCCATGTGCTGTCCATGACTTCTTTGTAGTTTCTGGAAGTAACATTTGTTGGGTAAATGTCCCCATGTCCCACTGCGAATTTTCCACGCTCCATATTCAGGCTTTTGACGAACAGTGCAGGCCCCAAATTCATTCTTTGTACAATAATTGAACCAGCAGAATAATCAGTCTTTCTATTCTCTGCTGCTTATCTGAGTCTGGGTAGCAGCAGCAGCAAAGGCCTCACGTCCTCCTTCCTGTCCAAGTCCTGCAGTTACTTCCTGCAATACCTCCAATGGGTCCCCCATGTGGTCTCCCACCAGGTTTGACCAAACAACTTCTGAATGACAAAAGTCCATGACCCTTAACCTATGGAGGCATTTCACCATCTTCTAAATTGTCCCAACCATAGACTGTACATAGGTGATGGATGTAGCTGCTGGGTCTGAAAAGTAAACCCAATCCAGGAGTCCTCAAGGATGTTCGCTAGTCCCAAAAAGTCTGGCTGCTATAGACATAAGTCATCCTTATGTCCTTTTGCCTCCTCATCACTGTCCTGGTGGTCTATAGATGTTAGACCTCAAATAGAAATATATCTGGGGCACGGCCAGTAGGATTGACAGGTATGGCCTCAAAGACTGCCTGATGCTCTGTTAGACCCACCCCCTCCCTATTTCCCAGCTCTTTTACCCAAATATGGTCACTCCAGGCTCCACAAAACCAGGATGGTAATAGCCAACTGCTAAACTCAAGCTTTAAAATGCCAGTCCTCAAACCAGTGGGTGACATCACTTTAGCGGGGTACGCTAACTGTCTATGATCTCGTCACAAAGATCTTGACCATCAACATTTTCCAATCACACAACCTCAGCCTTTGCTAACCCTGACTATTTTAACTGCGTCACACACTCTTAAGGAGTATCTCTAACAGCAAGAATGCCTAATTTGGAATAAATATTTGCCTGTGTCTTGTCTGGGTGTGCATCAGTACAGATACATCACAGATTATATTAAAAGGTGCAGCCACTCGAAACAGGAACGCTAATAAATTCACACATAGGACAATCTGTCACAGCAGTGCATTTTATTTTCTCTATCTTCTTTCTATCCATCTATCGCTTTCCTTTGTTTCCCTTTCCATCCATTTCATCTTTTGCTTTCTATCGCCTCTTCTTTCAACACCCTGTTTTTTCTCACTCCCCTCCTCTCTCTTCTCTCTCTCCTCTTACCCATCACTCTTTCTCTCTCTCTCTCGAGCGGTGGATTATTTTTGGGCTGCCTGGTTAATTTCAGTAGGAAGTCAAGCTCAGTGCCAGGGAAAGTGGAACGCATATAAAGAAGCCAAAAGACAAACAGAGACATCAAAAAGCTTCTCGTCTTTTTTCAGCATCTCAGCAAGACACTGCATTGAAGCTTTGTCTTCAATATCTGTGTGTGTGTGTGTGTGTGTGTGTGTTTGTGTGTGTGTGTCCAACCTAGTCGTGTCAGGGACTTGTTGAGAATTGGGTTGAGAGAGGGGTCCAGCTCCTCCT
>OOFC01037156.1:0-10697 GCA_900323345.1 Pseudochromis fuscus | reverse complement strand
TCCTGGTGTGTCCTGGTGTGTCCTGGTGTGTCCTGGTGTCGTGGTGTGTCCTGGTGTGTCCTGGTGTGTCCTGGTGTCGTGGTGTGTCGTGGTGTGTCGTGGTGTGCTGGTGTGTCGTGGTGTGTCGTGGTGTGTCGTGGTGTGTCGTGGTGTGCTGGTGTGTGGTGGTGTGTGGTGGTGTGCTGTTGTGTGTGGTGGTGTGTGGTGGTGTGTGGTGGTGTGCTGTTGTGTGTGGTGGTGTGGTGGTGTGTGGTGGTGTGTGGTGGTGTGTTGTGGTGTGTTGTGGTGTGGTGGTGTGTGGTGGTGTGCTGTTGTGTGTCGTTGTGTCGTGGTGTGTGGTGGTGTGTCGTGGTGTGCTGTTGTGTGTGGTGGTGTGTTGTGGTGTGCTGTTGTGTGTGGTGGTGTGGTGGTGTGTGGTGGTGTGTGGTGGTGTGCTGTTGTGTGTCGTTGTGTCGTGGTGGTGTGTCGTTGTGTGTCGTTGTGTGGTGGTGTGTGGTGGTGTGCTGTTGTGTGCTGTTGTGTGCTGTTGTGTGTCGTGGTGGTGTGTCGTTGTGTGGTGGTGTGTGGTGGTGTGCTGTTGTGTGTCGTTGTGTCGTGGTGTGTGGTGGTGTGTGGTGGTGTGTCGTGGTGTGTCGTGGTGTGCTGTTGTGTGTCGTTGTGTGTCGTTGTGTGTCGTTGTGTGTCGTTGTGTGGTGGTGTGTGGTGGTGTGCTGTTGTGTGTCGTTGTGTCGTGGTGTGTGGTGGTGTGTCGTGGTGTGCTGTTGTGTGCTGTTGTGTGCTGTTGTGTGTCGTTGTGTGGTGGTGTGTGGTGGTGTGTCGTTGTCGTGACGGAGGCTCAAACACCTGAAACAGACCGAGAGGTGAGACGGCGTGATTGCGTGACAGAGGATTGTTTTTGGTTTTCAGTGTTTTATGGTGATGAGTGTGTTTGTTTTTTATAAATTGATGACATTAAAAATCTGACATCTTTAACATAAAGTTATTGTAAAAATACAAACAGCTGCTAGGAGCCTATAAAGGCAGCTCCCACTGAGTGTTGATACTTTTTAGAAATAACTGGTGTTCAGCTCCTGGATTGATCAGAGTGTTGCTCGTGATTGATTGTGTGCACTATTGTGAAGTGTTGGTGTTTGTATTAAAAATGATCAGTTTTAGTTCCCACCAGGTTTCTGAGTCAGCGTTCCTCCTCTCTGGTCATTTACCAAACTCTATACGTTCTGTAAAACACTCTTGTTGAGTTGATCCATCTGATTTTGAACATTTCTTTTAAGTGCATGTTAATCACACCCAGTGTTTGTAAAGCAGCTCCAGTATTAGTTTCTACCCTCATGATCAATACTCATACAACTTATTGGTGGTCTCTTGTCTTTGAGCAGCACTGCCTTCATTTCACCTGCTGCATGTTGTCGTCTCCGTCTCCATCTGAACAGCATCATGGGAGTGCTGCTGCAGACTCTGTGGTTTCACTGATGACAGTCAGCGCCTTAAAGAAATGCTAAAGAGATGGATCAAAAGACTGAACAAAGGCCCTGGCTCTGTCCTCCTCTGTCCTCCTCTGTCCTCCTCTGTCCTCCCCCTGTCGTCCCCTCAGCCTTGCTCTCCTCCTCCCTCCTGCTCGCTCAGTGTTTCCCCGGAGAGAGGCTGCTGGTATATTATTTGGCGACTGCCTAGATTAGTGTCAGGGTGCGTTCTGGGATGCATCCCCCTGCTCAGTGGTTGTAATGTTTACCAGGGACACAGCCGACTTCTGACTGTGGAGACCTTGGGAGAAATGTGTTGGTGTGCGACAGTATGATTTAGAAAAAGGTGTAAAACGCAGTGAGAAAGGTGAGAATGAAAGTGGCTGAGAAAGCTTGATAAAGTATTTTCTTCTTCTTTCCTGCAGACGTAGTAACTCCCACATACATACACATCCTGAAACTGAGCTGCTGGCTGATGATGGTCTGCTCCATATATTACTGCATGAATTCACCTACTCGTGTATTTAATCCTGTATTTATCGTGATGTCATTTTAGATTGCACATCTTATTTCTTTCCTGGCTGAGATACTTCAGAGTCACTTCTTACAGCTCATCAGTGTGTTTGAAGATAATTCTCTGTTACGTTGAAATCACACTCATTGATCCATTGATGTTTGATCCAGTCTGCATCACGCATCCTTCTCCAACCTCTGCTGTGTATGTTACAGTCTCTCCCCAGGAATTAGACCAGTGCACATACTCTGACACATGTAGATATGAATCTCCTTTGACTCTTCAGATCAGGATGATGATTGAACATATACATTACACCTTACATGCAGTGGTGGAGCAGCAGGCTGCAGACACTGCATTACTCAGCAGTGGTCAGTTAGTGAACCATTGTTACCCAGATCTATTTACAGCCCAGTGTGTTGAGTCATCATCAGGAGCAACAATGTGAACACTCAGGCTGCTCCTGGGTGGAGCTGGAGCTGGCAGTCGACCACATCCCAGTTGAGGTGTTAATGTGTTGCCGCCTCCCATCGGGACGGGTCCCTGCAAACACATGCTCATTTCTATGGAGATGAGCTGCATCTCTGATCAGGCAAAGTCATATTGCTCGCTGCAGCGGGGTGACGGCGCTGTAGCAAAGTCTTTCTCATCGCAGTGCAGATGCAGCAAAAAGCAAAGACTGTGTGATAACTACATCGTGAAAGTGCAAATAAAATCTGTGGCCCTGTCACTGGCAATCACTGTGCAATTACAGTGGTGCATGGAAGTATACATCTCTGTCTAATTTGTACCTGAATATATGAATGAATAAATAACCATGTAGGTGACTGCAGGACATTTCTCCACAAAAATGGTAGAAAATATTCAGATTATCTTGGATGCACAGGGAGTGTACAAACAATGCAACTGGATGTCAAGAAATTACCACTTTGAGTCGTGAAACTCAACAAATAAATTGACAACAAACTTCCACACTTTTTAATAGGAGCAGTTTATTTTGTCTGACTTCATCTTTTGAACCTCCTCTGTTGTTACATCGGAGAAAGTTATTTATTCAAATTCAGATTTCTCACCTTGATGTAATTTGTTGGACTGGTTGTGAACAAAAGGTTCAGCAGACACCATGAACTGGTTAGGATTGGATGTATCGTGCGAGTTGCTGATGGTTTGTCGGTCACTGAGGTCCTGGTGTGATCCACAGCTGATCCAGAGGCAGCGACTGGAGCAGGTCTGTCTGTTCACTGCTGTAACGTGCAGCAGCTCCTGGTGCTGTGCATCATGAATTACAGGTACTTCACACATGTTCAGTGTCACACCACAGCAGAGAGAGGAGAGAGCAGTGTCTGCAGTGACATACCAGAGAGGGGATCCCAGTTTATTGGTGTAGCACAAGGCGTCAGGTCCGTAATACAGGAAGTGACAGATTTATAATTCTCTGTAGCACACGAGCCACTAGGCAGTTAATGATGTGTGCTGTGAATACAGATCTCTACATTATGCCTGACAAAGCTGGCATTGTTGATGGGATGCTTCTGTTTTGAATATGTTATGTTTTGGTTTCCACTTCATTCCCTCGGGTGGTGAAGTGCTGCAGCGCCGTAGCATGCAGCGTACGCCACCATCACAGGCTGATGCATGGCTGCTGTGTTGGTCTGCTCTGCTGCTTTGTTGCAATCTGTGAAGGAGTTACTTTTGATAAAGGTTAGTGTGATCAATCTCCTGGATGTTTGTATTTACTGCTGCAGTACAGCTGGGATGTTTCCATTTCCTGCTGATACTGAAGCATGAAGTCTCCATAAGAGGCTGATCACACACTGATGTAATGTGGCTGGAGTGAGGGGGAAATAATGGAGGGCTTAGTGAGAGTTAGGGGTTTTGGATTACAATTAATACTAAGGGATCAGCGTAATGAACGAAGACACCATCCATTTTTATGGCTCATTATCCTCCTTGCCACATTCTAACTGGATCTTTTTATGATTAGTCACTTGGACATTGTCTGTCTGCTTGATTTTCCATCTGGTTCACTGCACTAACTCCCACATTTTGATGGTCTCTCATCGTTTGCTGTTGAATATTTATACATACCTTTAATGAAACATCGGTGGTGCATAACTTTTGATTCAGATGCCATTTAACGTCACATTTCCACAGCACAACAGTGTTTCTCCTGCATTTATTCATGAGTGAGTAATGGACAGCTACATATGTTGTTCAATTAAATGAAGTGGAAATGGCAGCTTCGCTTCTTCTGTACAGTTGATCAGTTAGTTGCAGGCAGATCAGGTGTTTGGTGCCACACAGACTGAATCTGTAGCTATGGCCTGAAGCAGTAACTGCAGACCTCCACTGAGGAGGGTCTTGTTGTTGCCCCTGTTGATTTGTCTGTCCATCAGTTAGAAACATCACAAGGAAACTACTGCACAGATCTTATTTGTATTTATTTTTATGAAGCCCGGGCATCACCCAGGGAGCAGTTGATTACATTCTGGGAAAGATCAGATATTTTGGGATCCAAAATAATCCAGATAGAGAATTATAACAACTGTGGCAACTTGTTGACTGGTAAATGTTATGAAGCACCACACCTGCAAGTTAGTAGTTTGTAGTTTCTGGGTATGAGTCATAAAGTGTCACAAACAGACTCCTGTAGGAGCCATGTGTCATTTTGTTTAGATAATTGTAAATCATAGAAATCATGTTGCTATGTGAGATGGAGGAAAAAACATTTCAATATTGAATTTTTTAGATTATGACATTTTTCTAATGACAGCGGCCATAATTCTCCTGTTGCAGGCAGAATATCATGGAAGAATAAATGTATTATATGTATTATATATTTTATTATATGTTGCAGAGAAGATGACCATCATCTGAGACAGTGGCTGCAGCTCAGGCCTGTTACTCGTCTGTGACGGAGGGTCAGGGGGTCGACCCCAACTCCCAGTTCATCCTCAAGCTGATCTGTGATATTCAGCTGATGATGACGCTCCACTGACCACTGGATGTTGAATAAAGGTGTTAGAGGATCTCACCACACTCAGCAAGACTCTCTCTGTCTGGATGTTTGAACAGGATGTTATTGCAGTCTGACCACAGCAGGGGGCAGCGGTCAGCGTGTAGCATCAGCTGGATCATGCCTCGGGTTGTGCTCTCGGTGCTCTCCAGGTTTTATACAGCACCACTGATGGAGACAGCTGTTTGTTGAATGCACTTTCTTTACATCAGAAATTATTTCATGTGGAGAAAAAATTGGACGGTACATTAATGTTGGATTGAGATAAATGATAAATGTAACAGAGGAGTGATGAGCTGCTGATGGAGGATGTTCAGCTACACACTGTGCTGCACATCTCTCATGCAGCTTTGTGGATTCAGCTCAGTCTCTGTATGGTGTGTGCATGGGCGTATTGAAGCCTAATTTCAAGCAAAGACTAGATGCTGAATGTGTGTCTCGGACTAATGCTATTAGTAGTGAGAGCTGGACGGCTTTGAAAGGAACATCTGGCTGGAGAGACTCTGTGTTGCTCCAGAGTCTCAGGCAGAGACGGATTAGCGCCGTGGCATTTGATTGAAGATGATTCAGCCTGGAATTAGACGGTCTATATGGAGCACAGCTCGGGACAGTGTGACCGTCTCACTCCTCGTGTTAATGTGGATGCACGGTGGTGAAATCCTAGCGTCATGCTCCTCACTGATAATACACACTTTGATTAATCTTTAAGTTGTTTATCTCAGATTCCCGAGCTTTGGGCTGGGAATCCCTCTGGACACAGATTAGATTTGCTTGTTTTTATAAATTTAATTGATGATATTTTACTTCTCTGCACAACGGTCGAATGTTGCTGTGTCTAAAGCTGCAGGCTGTTTGATTTGATCTCTCTGCAGTGTTGGTATCTCACCTGTCAGCGTATCTGTGTCTCCTCCTTCAAGCAAAACCTTTACTTGGAAACAATCTCATGTAGAGGACATAAAGGACATAAATGTAGAGTTAGAAACTGAAACAGCTTCTCTGTCAGATGTAAATACAATTCATATGTGGTGAAACTTTTTAAAAATGTAACAATACTACAGGACAGGACATTGTGGGTCCCTCAGGCTCAGCTGGAGACTGGTTATACAAATGGACGAAGCAACCAGGTGTGTAGCACCTATGATGTAATAATTTCCTGAAAATGTAATAAAATTTGCACTTAACTCGATCAAAAATGTAATAAAACCCAAAAATGTCATAATTTCACCAATAATGTAATGAAATATCCTGACTGATATTGTAATAATATTAAATACATTGGATTTGAAATTGGAGATTTACTTGAAGGCTGTAAATGAAGATGAAATGATCTTGAGAACTGAGTGAGCTCTGCTGTGTTAGGTTGAAGTTCAGCAGGTGATTACACCAGAGAAACTATTCTAGAAATACTCAAGTCACACACTAATGTGACCAGATCAATCCCCATATATGTAATAAGTTATTGAATTTTCAGGAAGTGATTACATTATATGGGGCTACACAATAATTTCCTGAAAATGTAATAAAATTTGCACTTATCTTGAAAATATAATAAAACCTAATGTAATAATTTCACCAATAATGTAATAAAATACCCTGACTGATATTGTAATAACATTTTTACTGATAATGTGATAACTTCTTACATTATTGGGGATTTATCTGATCACCTCAGTGTGGCTGTATGGTTCTCATGGTCTGCACTTTAACTCAGTCGTCAGTCTGTTGTTTCAAATCCAATATGAGCCTTTGAGTCTCAAAACACAAACTGTAGAAGTTTGGACTGAACATGAATAAATATATTACATTGTCTGTCAAGTTTTACATGATCAGTTTTTAAAATAAAGACCCACCTGAACAAGTAATAAATCCCCAATAATGTAATAAGTTATTACATTATCAGTAAAAATGTTATTCAGGATATCAGTCAGGATATTTTATGACATTATTGGTGAAATTATTACATTATTGGGTTTTATTACATTTTTGATGGAGTTAAGTGCAAATTTTATTACATTTTCAGGAAATGATTTCATTCTAGGTGCTACAAGGTGTCAAATTTGAAGCACCATGTCCACTAGAGGCTGCTCCAGAAAACTCTACAGATGGTGGTTTGGATGATCAGCTGCTCAGTCAGTCGTTGTGAAGCTGAATCCTCAGAGATGTGATGACACACGGTTCATCATTAAGTAGATGTTGTGATTAGTTTTGAACTCCAGTCTCATCCTCATTGGACAGTGTCCTCGGGTTCAAGGGTTAGCCCCGCCTCCTCACTCCTCCCTTCATGTCCAAATATGGTCACTTCCTGCTCCAATTAACCAACATACCAGGAGTCCACAAACCTTTAAACAGGCTCCTACACAGTGTAGTGTTTTGTGTTTTGTGTTCACACCACAGCCAGTGACTGAGTAAATAAACCAGTGATGAGTGTGACACACTGCTGCACTAAGCCAGTTAAATAATAACATGTTTACACCACACTGTGCTTATATTTGCATATAAATTGATATTTGAAGTGGACCAGGCCACAGCCACAGAGCCTCTTCAGAGGAGGAGCTGTGCACTGTCCAGGTGTCAGCTTCTCCAGGTAACATGTGGTGCTTCCTGGTCCTGGTCTGCAGCTCCCGAGCAGGGCTCCCAGGTCCTGCAGAGTATTACTATTTATTTCCCTGGTATCGCTGTAGTGCAGGCAGCCTGAGGACGTGTCATTACAAACCTGAAGTAGTGCTGCTGGTTTTCAGGACACCAGGCCCAGAACTGCTTTCACTCGGTGTCCCGGGACTAAATCAATATGTCCAAACTGGATGAGTGAAATGAAAACCAGCAATTGTGTCTGGCAGACACTGGCACAGTGTGACGGACAAATTGAGCATTATAGTTGAATCCATATTGAACACTATTAGGTCTATGTCCTGGCCTCCAGAGTGATGCTGCTGCAGGAGACTGTTATGCTGCTTGGCTTGTTTTTTGACAGCTGGTTTCACAGCTTGGGGTTCGGTCACAGCAGTGGAAGTGTGTTTTGTGCTCTGCTCTCCGGTGATACATGGCCTGCCACGGCTGATGCAGGGCTCCGTTAACCTTGGAGAAATCGCTGTTTCGCCACATTGGGGCGGTGGGTGGGGGATGGGGAGCGGGGTGAGGAGAAGTTCAGGACAGCCTCGGTGCTACTTCAGGGCAGCACAGCCAAGCTGAATCCACGTGGCGGCTCCGCCTGCACTTCATCACAACATGTTCACGGTGTCGTAGATTGTTCCCGGTTGATCTCCACAGCTCACAATAGGACCGTGTCCCTGTGGCTACTGTCCTGCACTGGTCATTGTTTATTTCTCCAATCAGCCGTGCAGCAGTGTCCACACTGCCAGCGGTGGTGGTGGTTGTTGTGTCTACAATGTTCCCAGCTTCAGGAAGATCTGTCCCTCCTGCAGAAACCTCACAGAGCATCAGTATGATTGAGGTTGATAAAAACAATTTGTGTGCATGATCTCCCCGAGTGTCTATCGACCGCTGACCCGGGAGTCAGAGCTGGTTTGCTCTCTGCTGCTTTCTGGCTGCACTACAGTCGGCGGTGAGCAGAATTAGTGAGCCGCCGCTGGCCCAGAAATGTCCTTGAGGCTTAAAAGTAAATTTGCAGAGCTGAGTTTAACAAAGTTGTACATTAAATCTCTAACCGACCAAAACTTTCCAAACCCCCGGTGATGCCATGTCACTGCTGACCACTGCTTTTCTTTCTGTCTGAGAAACATGAAATCTTCACGGTGTGCTCGCCTGCAGAGAGACGCTTATTACATCTGAGGAGATACCTTTCTGTTGCCAGTCGACCGTTACCATCTACAGCTTGTGGAGGGTTTTCTCTGTCAGACACACATCTCCCAGAAACACTGGAGCAGAGACAAAGTGCTGCTGCTGCTTCATTGTCTCTTTGTATCAAACAGTTTTATTGTTGTAGAAACATTAAACTTTTCAACAGAGAGATTGTCCTCACTGCACCACATCTGCACCACATCTGTTCCTCCTCCTTGTTGTTTGGTGTGAATTAGTGCAGGTCAGTGATACAGAGGACGTCCCTGCTGTCCCAACACGTCTGAATGAATCATGAAAACTCTGCAAACTTTCCCTGTTTGTTTCTGTCTGTGTGTTTTTGTCCTCGGAGAGATAAAGTGACAGGTGAAGTTTTTAATTTTCTGCCTTGGCCGTCGAGCCAAGATGGTAATTCTGGTCACTGAGGGGAAATATCTGCCAAACACCCTGACATCTGCTGTTTTGGCAAATGTGTGCACCGAGGAACATGGAGGCTGATCTGGAGACTCCACAGAGCTCCACACCGGCTCCGGTCCTGAACCTGGTCCTGGACCTGGAGCAGCATCCCCGTCAGTGCCGGGCTCCTGCAGCAGAAACACTCAGCCTGCACTGGGTTTACTGGGTTTCCTGCAGCAGGGATGGAGAAGAGTCATTTCTAAAAATCTGTCAAAATAAAATGCTTCGTGCTGCTTTTGTAAAATCTGAACAAGCAACAATCAGATCCTTCAAAGTCTAAAATCCATCTGATCATAAAAGACAAATATCCACAGTAAAAATGTTGTTGTTTAACCTACAGAGTTTCTACACACTTGAAATGTCAAAATTTGATACTTTGACCAGACTCTAATTTCCAGACTTCTCAGTAAAAAGTTCAAACAATTTGTAACGTTTGAGTAAATGATGCATCTCATGTAAATAAATTATGGAATTAATCATTTGTTTTCATTGTTCTTATAACATGAATATTTTTACATACACTAGTTTCTATTTTTCATACTTTTCCAGATCTGGAAATTTATAAAATCAAATCCACACTTTTCATTCTTTGCATACCTGAACCTAGAGCTGGGTTAATATCAGACTAACTCAATTCAGGGTTAATTGAACTCAGTAAGATGAGCTGATTCTGGAGAACACTTAGTTATTTTACATTTTGTTGTTTGTATTTTTACACAGGGTTAAATGAACCCAGCATGTGTTTAGTCCAGTATTTACAGATCAACATTTTTAAAGGTGTAAAGCAATGAATCCATTTTATTTTGAAAATTCAGTAAAACAGGCAAAACAAATTTAAAACACGTTGTTTTTTGTCCAGGTTGATACGATGCCATAAACCTTTTATTTTTCCTGGATCTTGATCAGAGTTTATCTCCTGATACTGAGTTCAGAGTACACTGTATTTGGAGTACTGTGCCTGCTTTACATAGTACTGCATCTTTGTTCAATGACTGAATTCTGTATCACAAATCCACTGTCACGTCTGTTTTTTATTTTTTAAAGTTGTTTCTTTCCCTGAATTGGACTCTAACTGCACAGAGCACAAGTCAACGACAGTCAAGTGTAATTTGGACGTGTCATTAAATTCCTGCCACAGTAATTGCAGCTGATTGTTTGGTGCTCCCATTGTGAGAAACTCCACCGATGATTTTTATGACTCACTGTATGTGAACTGGTGGGAATTAGATTGTGCTTGTTCACATCAACAATAATAAAATGCATTCAGCATCTCAGCTGCTGCATCGTACAGTAAAGTGTTTGTGCAGCTGCTGTGATGTCACTGAGATGTTGTTCATTCATTCTCTGTGACAGGTGTCACTTCAGTCTCTGTGTGGGAGGATCTCACTGCCTCCAGCACACAGCGGGTTGGAGTTTAGGTCGGTGTTAGGTCTGTGACGAGAGGAAGGAGGAGGAA
>OOFC01037137.1:0-11948 GCA_900323345.1 Pseudochromis fuscus | reverse complement strand
AGCCGTTGGAAGAGAACAACACACGGCAAGTTTTATTTTACTGGGTACGTCGTGAGTACACACACACACACACACACATATATATATTTTCATTATATTGCATTAATGTTATAACTACAACAATATTGTAAATTAAATATTAGAGGCTAATAGCACATGTTTTGTCATATTTTTCTCCTCCACGTTCAAGGCTGGGTTTACCCGGAACTGGGTTAATACTGGACTAATTACATCCGGCGTTAATTTAACCCAGCAGTATGGTTTTTTTACCCATTGTTTTCTTGTTTTTACGCAGCATTTTGATGTTTTCACGCCCATTTTACTGCGTTAAATTAACCCAGCATGTAGCAGGTCCAATATTTACCCAGTTCTGCGTTAAAATAACCCAGCATATTTTAGACTGCGTGTTTCCAAAGTTGTATAAATGTACACAAAAAGACGGCTGATAATTATAATAATTATGAAGCTTCACCTAATGTCTTCCCAGCCTATACTGAGCTGAGTCACTTGTAGCATCCTTATCTGTGTATGTGTGTGTGTGAGCGTGCACTCAATTACCAGCTAGTCTCTCGGCCAGCGTGAGCGCGTGCACGGACGGCCGGTAGTCGGGAGCGTGCTGCGCCTGCTGTGCGGCCTGCTGGTGCAGGTTGTACATGGCGCTCAGGGAGTTCATGGCGTGCAGGGAGTAGCCGTTCACCCCGTAGTGCTGCATGGTGAGAGGACACTACCTGCGTGGAAAGGAGGAGAAGATGGTGGAGGTGTTGAGTTGAGGCGGTGAGCACCTGCGTAATGGTTGTATTTTAGTCCAGGACCTTTATAAATTCTGGACCATGTGATCTCAAACTCTTCCCCATGTGTGGGACACACACTCAAAAAAACATCTGCTGCATCTCAGTGACGCGCTGAGACACGCACACGAGTATTTTATTAGTTAATGACAGAGGGCCCACGCGCTCAAGGGCCAATAGATTTTAATGTGCGCACTCAGACTAAAGTGTTATCCATTAACATCCAATTATCGCCCTGTTCAATCCATTAATTATACAAAAGACTTTTAATTGGGGTAATTATCACTCATTCCTTTAATGAACCGTGACGGATGCCTTATTCATGAATTTATTCACGTCGTCTCCGTGCTCCCGGAGAACCTAAATCCCCATTGAAAACGTTGCTTTGACAGATCAAGGCGTTGATGAAATGTGTTGGAAAATGATATAAGCTGATTTGTTACGGGTCTCGGTGGTAAGAACGTGCAACCAGATAGCAGGATTATTTTTTAATAGGCTGTGATTACTGAAATGCCATTCTGGTTAAGTGCCATTCAATTTTAGTGACGGGGTTTCTTTTTACGTCTGAAAATTCATTTTCTTGTAACATTTAACAGCAAAGCGCGTAATATATATTAAAATACATATGTTTGGTAATTTTACGTTATTTATAATACAGCTATAGACCTAAATACCCGCAGCTTTAAAGATGATGAACAGATTTTTTTTTTTTTTTTGAAGAAACGTCTTTCACAAGGCAGCAATTTCCAAAACTCTATTTAGTAGTTCTCCTTCACGACTGAGATTTTCCTAGATGAAGCGCTTGAGGACACGATTAGATATGTATTAGTACCAAGGAGGCTGACAGGAGGGGATATCTCGGAGGCCCGAACAGTTATTATAACTATTACAGAGGGGACCACAGGGAAAAGATATAAATCTTTCTGCTGGATGACAGGTATGCATCCTGGGAACTGGGCAAGTTCTTAAACAGAAAAGTCACATTATATTGTCCATAACTTTGAGGTTGTCATTTTACTGAGTGTCCTTATTGATCTGTTTAATCTCACCAGTTTACAACGTGTTTTATGTGATGTGCTGTAGTAATTATTAACGAATAAATGCAAATACATTATGTGCAATTTAAGGGTTTAAAATGAGAAATTACGCAGCTGACATGACATGTTTGGATTATGATTTGATAATTATTCTAATAATCAGAGGTTTAGTCAAAGAACTACATTTAAAGGGGATATTTTTATTTATCATTATGCATTATTAGTATTACTACAATAATAGTAATAATAATAATGTGATCATATAATTAGGCAGTTGAGTTGTAAATATGTTTTATAAAACAGGAAAGACTGGGTGGTCGTTCTTGGAAAAGGCGTTTTTTTCTGCCTTGGGTTTTTTTTTTTTTTTGCAGTGCATGGACCAAGTGTGTGTGTGTGTGTGTGTGTGTGTGTGTGTGTGGTGTGTGTGATGCCCGCAGTGCCCATTCCCAGCCTATTAAGTGGCTGCGGCGGCTGATGAATGTGATCAGAGGGCAGTGGGGAATAGTTTAATTCGCCGGGACAGAAGGTGCTTCGCTAAACATTTACTTTACTCCCCCAAGTATTTGAGTTGAATGGGCCCCCCCTCCTCCTCCTCCTCCTCCCTCCCTCCCCTCCACCCTCCCCTTCCCCTCTCTGGCGGCCTCTTATCCTATCGCCCCGGGGCAACGTTTTGGCTGAGATGTATGGCTTCTCCGCGGGTAAAAATATGCATGTTGATCCCCATTTGGCTCCCCGTCTAATGGAAGTGCAAATAGGTTTCGACTGCGAGGCCCTCCATTTATCATCACCGCTGACACGGACGGACGTACAGTGGGACTGGCTGGTTAGCTCTTGCGCTGGGGCTCCCGCGCGTGCATGTACGTGCGTGCGCGCTCTTGTAATGGGCCAGCGATTTTCCTCAACTGCGTTTCATTTTTTGTGTGTGTGTGCTTCTGCTTTCTCTGAAATTAAAGGCATTTGTTTAAGTCGGATTAGGCCTTAAATCACACAAATATTTCCAAGAAAAATAAATCTTATAAACCTCTCTGAAAGATGCGCGGGATATTTGTTTAAACCTGTCTGCAAGCACGGAGGAAAGTTACAGGGACTAAAACATCTGTCGTTGGTTTTAATCTCACCTTTCACCATCTGATCTCTCTCCAGCTTGCAGGTAAACTTTGAAGCGTTTAAATCTGCCTTCTCATCATTTACCCACCTTTTTAAAAACGTATCCTCCTGTCCATATCAAATTCTGCACAATAGCTCATCACCGTGAGCCTGTCACCGCTGTTATTGTCATTCATAAGCCTCTGTGTGCTGCAGGCACTGAGCACCTCCTGGCTGCCCCGCTCAATGCTTCGATTATCAAACCGTCATTATGTAAATTGGCATGTACAGTGCAACTCTTTGATCCGACTAAATTAGGAAAAATGTTATTTGCTAACAGCCCTCAGGGGAAATGGGTCGACCTGACAATCTGCTCTTTGCTGTGTCACTAGTGTAAACTGTCAGAGGGCGAGGAACAGCTTGGATTTTTCCCTGAGCTGTTATTATATTTTTTAAAAATTAATATACAGAGGCCATATTTAATTTGAATAGTATTTCAGTGTCTAATCATTCGCTGCCTGACCCTATGAAAGCTAGACAATAAAATCCAAAATGACACCGAGGAAAATTGTTTGTTTTTTTGTCTGGAAAAACTATCATTATAGAATAAATCTGTTTCTAATAATAAGCTGTAAACAGTTCACTTTCAGGAGAGTTTTAAAGACTGGAAACAAATGGTGCGGAGAACACGAACCCTGTTTATTTTTGGATATTTATTTCTGTTAAATTCAGGGTGTTTCTTTTGTAATGTGGCTGTTAAGAATTTTAGCACAGGCTACAAACCTTTAAATAAATTAAATAGCCTATTAATACGGGGAACTACTTTCTTCAGAGAAAAAAGTTTTAAATTTGCTACAAGCTGCAAGTAAACCATGTCAATATTTTCACTTTGCGCACATACACACACACACACACACACACACACACACAATAAACTTCACACTGATAGGTTATATTTGCATTTTTGCTGGAATTAGAGACTGCGAAAATAAATAAATCAAATCAAGAATATCTGAAAATTACTTCAAAATCCACAGAAATTACATAAATATGTTTAAGAGAAGTTCAAATGTTTACCTCTGGTGCAGACGGAGGTGTTTTCTGTCACCTGGTAAACAGACAACAGAGAGAATCCAAGCTCTTCAACTTTCCTCTGTGGTTGTTGTTGTTTTCTTTAGTGCCCACTTTCCCGTCCTGTGGTCCCACTCTGAGATAACAAGTCCTCCAGTCTGTTGCTCCACTTCAAGTCCGCTCGCTCGCTCGCGCTCCTCCTGCTGCGCTCGTGGTGATTGCTCCGCGTCTCGCGCAGAAGTGGAAAGCCGCCATCTGCTGGAGCGCGAGATCCCGGCGGAGGGATTTTAAGGAGAGCCTCGCGGGGGTCACACCGGCTTCCTATTGGCTCCCGGGCCTGTCAGTCAACTCGATAAGACAGTTGATCGTCCAGCGGTGCATCCGTGCGCTGACGTCTGGAGTTATTTTCAAATATGATCAATTTAAGCACATTATGTCTGCTGAAACCCCCCGTGTCTGTCTACACCTCTTTTTTTATTATTTCTTTTTGGGAGTTGGTAAACAAACCAGAAATATGAAGTTATTTTAATGACTCTTCATATTGATTAATCGTCGCTGTAATGTATATGTGTTTAATTTGTTTGCAAATCTGAACAGAAATTCATATAATTGTTAGACTTTGAATAATGCGTAAAATTATCCTGTCGAGCAATAACACTTGTAATAAATTTAAATATAATTTAAGTATAGAAAACACTGCAGATGTTTATGCTTTCTATGAAGTGAACCTGATTCTATATAAATATATATAAATAGGCTACTGCATTAGTTTTTTGGAAATGTATCATCCTCGTACTGCATGTCTGCACTTGGTGTATGAATCCGATTGTCTTTCCTCAGTTTCATTGAGGAGCACCAACCGACCTATAGTTTGTTTGCTCTTCGGCTTTTTCTCCATGCCACTGGAGGAGAGAGGCAGAGACTTTAGAGAGATGGCTAATAGATGCCAGGGTGCTGCCTTTAGACTCTCTCCCGGCCTGGAAGGATTTGGGATGGGATAGGGAAGACAAGACGCCATCTCAGCCTCCAAAAACCCCTGTCTTAAAATGACTGCGGGTAAGAGGATTAGGGCAATAATGCCCTTCTCTTCTTGAAGGGTTTTTAGAGAAGATTTCTTCTCCCGGAGCAAAACCGTTTAGGTAGGGAATTAAGGGCAGCGCAAAGTAGCCTTTTAATGTAAAGCTTGCATATTTTGTTGAGAGATTCTTTGGGAAAGTGCTTGGCCTATAACGCAGTTTTATCTCTGACCGTGTTTCTGACTTTAACAAATCTGAACAGTAGACAAAAGATTTCACGGAATAAAGAATATTAATGTTAATGCGTTCTGGCGCACATGGAGCCAGAAGCCGCTACTAGGTGCGCACTTTGTGGACAATCAGCGGTTTGTGGGCATTTGTCATAAAGTTTACACGGGTCACCTGAAAGTTATGAGTTAAGAGGGCAGGGGAGGTGAAGTATGAACCGTATATATTTTATTTTAAGGGGGGGATCTTTTGAGCTTAACGCCAACAAATATTTTATTCTAAATAACAGGTAAATTACTAGGTTGAAAAAGACATAACTACAGGCTATAAAAATAAATTAGGAGAAATAAACAACAATAAGGTCCATTGCTATTAAATTAATGGTTATTTATTTATTATGCGTAAAAGTATAAATTAATCCAAATACATTATTATTATTACTACTGTTATTATTATTGTCATTATTATTATTAGCTGCTGTACTTGGTGTAGCAGAAATTCCCTCTCACTGGTGCGTCTCTCCTTTTAAATCTTTCTTTTCAAGCACCTCAAACTTTTCTTCATGTGTGCTTCAAAGTCTTTTTTTCCCCCTTCGCCTGGAAAAACTCGTGTGCCTCTCTGGTTGTGTCGCCTTGGTAGGCTCCTATCACTCGGGTTTTCTCCGAGGTCTGAGAAAGAAAGAGGATTAACTTGTGAACCAATGGAAATAAGAACTTAAACGGGAGGTAAATCTGGCCACTGTCTCTTTGTGAGGACCGTCTCTAAAGCAATTAAAGCGAGAAAGAGTTTCTTCTCAGCGCCTCTCCACCTAAAGCTCCTTAGAGCGACTAGAGCTGTCCAGCGCATCTGAAGGGCTTAAACGCCAAAAAACAGCTCCCCTTACCCCTGTACCCAGCCATGCACTGCTCAATACAAGGTGGACAAACAATGACCTCCAGATGACGACCAGCCCCACATTTTTAAAAATGTTCATTTGGCTGCAGGACTAATGATTTCCCCTTAACATCCCCATGAACATTTAACCCTTTCAAGTGAATAAAAACTTTCATTTTGGAAATAAAATGTTAGTGTATTGATTTTTTTTTGATCAGGTTGAACCCTTAGGTAGCAGAAAACAATTTCACGTTTGCATAACTCCCACAGATATCTAAATTCAACTTCCAATTCGATGATTTCATGCAACAAAATAATCTTTAATGCCGCTGAATTCTGCCTAATAGCTAATTAATACTCTTAATGATGTTTCTGCAACTTCATGAATACATTAGGTCTGCAATCCAGCCTCCCCTGCACCATTCAAGGGTATTTCAGCATCTGTTCATCCCACAGCAATTAATCATTTTGATGTGTAGTTTAAAATCGACTTCTTGCAGGAGACCTTTTTGACAAGAATAACAAAGCAATTTGCCAGGAGCCACCTCTTAGACACGTTATTAGCAGCACTTCCACAGTAAAGACCTGCTTTCATGGTTATTTATTTATTTTTAAATATGTTAGATAAATGAATTTAAAGAGACAGCGACATTTTTTTGCGGTTTATTGTCAGCACCACGCCTCTGAATCCTCCTGAAATCCTTTTTATTGGTGACAAGATCTCAGGATCTCCTCTGCAAATCCCTCCTCTAAAAGTTTTCAACCTGTCAGTTTCCTCTAAAAGCTGGATAATTCCCCCTTTTTTTTCCTCTCCGTCCATCCCCTTCTCTCTTTCTTCTTGCCCTCTTTTCTCCCTTGTCTCAATCCCTCTGTCTCATTTCTTTTCCTTGCCTTCCCTCTCTCTCTCCCTCTCTCTCTGGCCCGGATCCCTCTGCACAAGGGGCCCCATTGTATAGTCCTAATCCAGAGGCAACACAGCTTTAGGGACATGCAGGGATAAAAGGCCCATCAAGCCCACAACTTTATGGGGGCAAATCTCTCCCTAATCCTTCGCTTTATCTAAACAAAAGCCCCTCTGCCTTAATCCACCTATGTGTTGAAAAAAAGGAGGAAAAACTGGAGAGAGTGGCAGAGAATGGGAGAGAAAACAAGAGATGGTTGGGAGGAAAAAAAAAAAAAAAATCTCACACACTCTCAGATTGAACCAGGAGGGATCCTTCGGGGAGGGCTGAAGTTTCCTGGAAGAGGTAACTGATACTGACAAGCTCTCACCTGCAGGAGGCTTCATGTGTTAACTGTGAGGGCAGCTCGCATTTAAAGACCCGTGATCATACAGATACAGACATGTTAGAGAGGAGAGCAGTGGGAAATTAGTATTATTAAATTAACAAGGTCATAAAGCGAAGGACTGAAAACAAGAGGGTGTGTTTAGTGCAGAGAGGATATAAGGATGAAAGGAAGAGAATTAGTGCAATAGATAAAATGCCATCACACACCCAGAAATATGTTGACACACAGCGGGTTGAAGTGTGTTTCCAGTTTGAGCATCACTGAAAATACAGGTCTGTTACATGAAGGCTGCTGCGTGTCCTGAAACCCCCTCTTAATCCACCTCATTCAGTTTTAATTTGGGGAGGAGGAGCTGCTTGTTTTGCATAACTTTGATATATTTTTTTAAAATGTATCAGTCAAGACTAAAATCAAGAAAAAGTTGATTTGCATTTTTTGTTGAGAGATTCTTTGAGAAACACACATTTAAACAAATAAAAATGTACAATAGATACAATGAAACTAACCCAGAGATGTTGTAAATAAAAATAAATCTTAGTGGCAGATGAAAAAATAAACATCGAGCTGTTGAGCATGTTAACACTTAATGACTTTAACAAAGAGAAAAGACTGTGTGTGTCATAGACTCATAGCACATGTTGTTGTTGTTGTTGGACATCATGGTTGAGGCAGTTGGTTAATTTACTACAATCATTCTCAAAATGCTCGAAAATATGGTGTTAAAGTGATACCAGGTAGTGATGCAGGTTTATCTTACGTCATGACTCCACTGTCAACATCTGTATGAAAAAAAACTTTCAGAGGAAGTACACATGTTTATATTTCATTACTTTTCTTTTCACTGGTGCATGAATTTAAGTGTCACGGTTCCCAAAAATACCCTAAGAGGCACCTCAGCAGAGTAAACAGTGCGAGGGTTTTTACTCCAGACTGTGTTGCAGTGAGCTGTGGTCCCTCCTCGGTCTGGGTGCAGCTGCTTTGTCCAGGTTCTCCGTCCAATTAAAGAAATGGTGCACGAGGCCAAATCTTAACAGTGACGACTAAGCTAAAGCTCCTCTGTATATCCAGAATCCCTTCACTTCCTCTGAAACATCTGTCTTTACTACAGAAAATCCCACTGTATCGGCTCCAGTGCGGACAATCAGACCCTAATCTGGAGCTGGGTTTAGCAGACAGAGGGCTCGCAGAGTTTCAGAGGGGAAGGTGGTGAGACTGACTGGATGCTGCAGCATTATATTGATATTAAACTGTTAAATTAGTGGCAGGTTCAGATAAGGCTTTTCCTTTTTGTAAATATTACTTATTTAATTGAACATTGAAATAATTCAAAGTCCTTTCAGAATAAAATACTGGTAAACAATCTGTTAAAGTTATCTAAACCACAACATCACACTTTTTCTTTCACTTCACTTTCAGCATGGCGCTCATCCCCGTGTTGCCTTCATTAACACCCTCAATTACCTTCTCCACTCCAGCTCCGGTCCTTCCTAATAGAGCTAATGCAGAGCTAATGAAGCAAATAGTTGGGACAATTTAGTCATTAGAGACAATTAAGACAATCCAATGCAATCCAACTCGGACCAGGAGACACCAGGAGGGAAGTCGGGGGGAGATCCAAGGAGCAGCCACCCAAACCAGGCGTCGCTCCGTGTGCACAGTCAGCCAGTGTCGAGAAAATGCTTTCGACTGGATTGAAGGAATTTTCCCTCTGGTGGTATCACTCGTAATACTTGAACCATTATAAGGCTGATCAGCAGTTTGGCTGAAGGCATCTCTGCTTCCTCCATGCAGGGATTACACCTGGCCTCAGGAGGAGTAAAATGTTTCCCAAAGAGGCAGGCAGACGGAGGAAGGAGACACGAGGCAGCCTTGATGCATTCCTCCACAATAAAGTATAAATCCTCTTCTTCACAGCGTATTACAGGAATGAACATAAGGGATTGTGTCATTGTTGGCCTATAATCTGGCTTTAAACTCCTTGTTTTACAAATGGTCCTCTTTAAAAAGCTCTTTCTTTTTGCACGGCTCTTTTTTCTCTTTCTCTTCATCCTGTATTAACCTGCTGTTTCCTCATCAGCAGTTTTTAATTTTTTTTGTTCGTTTGCGCGTCACATGTGGGGGTCGAGCATTATAACTATATTTATAGAATTCCCTTTCACTGATGCGCTCATGTAAGGTGTAAAAGTGCTGTGTAATTACCCTAAAGGGGTGTGGATGTACTGTACACTTGCTGAAGGTCTTATGCAGAGTGCATTTATTTCTTATTAGCTAGTGGTAATAGTGTGTCGCCAAAAAAGATCATTCACACTGCAAGATACAGCACATGCTAGGATATTATAATTTTCAAAATGCCTTTCCATGTGTCCTTGCCCTCAAAAGCTAAGGGTAATATCCTATCCTGCTTTGGAAGTGGAGATGGTGGCATTTTTTTCTGTTCGTTGAACAGGCAGCCTGCATGAAATAGCTCCTGATAGAAATGTTCAAGCTGTCACCCTCTGCACCGTCTCCAGATCTGTCTGCACTGAGCCCAAAGAGTTGGCACATTAGACCAAATAAATTAGGGAAATTATTCAAGTTACTGATTGATAACTGTGTAAAAACGCTGTCACAGCAGTTGCAGAGCAGCGCTTTAAGATATAAACCATTTACTAGTATTGTACATATCAATTTTAAGCTAAGAATAAGAGCGATGTTTGAAGTTTCCACAGTATAAAAATCCTTTCCTTGTAATAGTTTGTCAAACCTGGAGTTATACAAGTAATAAGTCATTAATTAATAACTTATAAGCATTTCATGTTGTTATATTTTGACAAAACATTGTTGGTGAGAATAATAATTGATCACAAAAAACATATACAATACATAATATACATATACAAATACATACCGTATTTTCCGGACTATAAGCCGCTACTTTTTCTCATGTATCAGCGGCACAAAGCTTGTTGGCGTTTTACAAGCTAGCAAGCTGCGTGCCGCTGATACATTTAGCCTCGTCACATCAGACCCAGTCAGAGTGGACCACATGAAACTGTTCAAATAAATTCAATAGCGGCTTATGGACAGGTGCACTCAATAGTCCGGAAAATACGGTATTTATCAGCTAATAAATGCTCCATAAAGCACCAATAAAGAGTTTATTACCACATAGTTAAGGCTAAAAAAAAACATAAGCCCGGAGTTTGTAATTTGAACGTTGCCATGTCGGTTGTTTGGATCCAGACGTGACCATATTTGGATATGATATGGAGGCGGGGCTGACCTTTGAATTGAGGACACTACCCAATGTGTATGAGACTTCTTCTCTCAATAGAGTCAAGACCTGTTGATCAAAAATGAAGAACATTTTATCAGTTGAACCATCAGACCACTAATAAGAGTTGACTTTAACTAATGACATCAGAAAGACTTGAGGGGAAATGTACTGACTGAGAATTTCATGACTGAAATTTTTTGCATTGAAGTCAGTTGGATCCAGATTGATTGGTTGCTACGTTCATTTAAATCATAACAAACAAAAGAGCAATGATGTGCTGAACTGGGAATGTCATCATTATGTAGCATCCCCCAGTCTGAGATTTTAGTTTTCCACCAGCATCCCCATGAACCAGATCTCTCTGTTTGCTCGGACTAATAGGCAGTAATCAAGTTGTTCTGACAGGTTTTCAAACCAGAGAAGCTCCTCATCAGGTTTTTTATTAGGATGAATTAGTTGTGGTGATTGAGTTTTTTAGAGACTTCTGATAGATTAGAGAAACAAGCCACTGTGACTGAGAGCAGATGTGGCTCAGTGAGCGTGGGCTCCACTGATTTATCGAACATCGATGTTTCGGCAGCTCCAAATTCACACATCAACAGAAAGAGAAAACTGCAGTTTGATGAGTTTACAAACTGCACAAAGTTACACACAGTGTTAGCATCCACATTAGCAGCTTCTGAAAAGGCGTTACACCATACAGTGTGTATTCTGCTGGATACAGTCATTGGACGGGGAGTGGGGACAGAAGTATTATGCAGGTTCACGCCAAATCACAATAAACACTGAAGGGAAGATGGGTTAAGCTTCACGCCAACATTAAAATATAGATCAAAAATTGTTGTTAGTGGTGTTATTTTGTGATGCTTAATATAGTTTAGGGTATTTTTTTTTTCCTCTAGAAAATGTGTTTTTTTTTAAGGGTGAGATATTTTTTGGTTCTTTAAATTTTCTCTCTTAAATTTTCACAGCTTTGATAATCAGACATTAAAAGCCTGTGTCAAAAGATAGTTTGGGCTTCAAAGCATTTAATTGTTATTTACGGCTTGATAGATAAGAAAATAGAGGAAAAGGTCATTTTGATTATATATATGTGTGTTTGCAATTGAAAGTCTTAATGCACTTGATTGGTGTTGTTTTTGTTTGTTTTGACACACACAGCCTCACACACACACACACACATGCACACACACACGTGCAGACTGGGTTGAAGTAAGGCAGCAGCTCTGGTCCTCCGGCAGCTTCTTCACTTGTTCTCTCCTCTGTTTTTTTTTTTTTTCAGTTTGAGTCTCAGAGGCCCTGT
>OOFC01037118.1:0-12740 GCA_900323345.1 Pseudochromis fuscus | reverse complement strand
GCTAAAGGTGTTGGTTGGATAAACAGTTATAAGAGTTAGCTAAAAGTATACAGATATACAATTGCGATAGCTTCACATATCTATAAATAGTTAAAAAGTTAGCTACAAGTATTTCATAAACATTTGATCAACAGTTTAAATAGTTAGCTAAAGATATTTGATCAACAGTTTAAATAGTTAGCTAAAAGTTTTGAATAAACAGTTAAAATTGTTAGCTAAAGATATTTGATCAACAGTTTAAATAGTTAGCTAAAGATATTTGACCAACAGTTTAAATAGTTAGCTAAAGATATTTGAACAACAGTTTAAATAGTTAGCTAAAGGTATTTGAATAAACAGTTTAAATAGTTAGCTAAAGATATTTGATCAACAGTTACAATAGTTAGCTAAAGGTTTTGAATAAACAGTTTAAATAGTTAGCGAAACGTATTTGATAAACAGTTCAGATACACAAATTTAGTTAGTTAAACAGTAATAATACCCAAAAGTACTGCGTAAGGAAGGAAATATATTACATTAGCTAAAAGCAGAAGTTCAAATAGCTAGCTAAACAGGTAGTTAAACAGAATAAATAATTAGCTATGGTCAAACAGCTGAAGAAGTTTAATGGTAGAAAATAATGAATAAACTATAGAAACATTTTACTCAGTCATGGATAAACATTTGCAGTAGTTACTAAGAGTGTTAGAAACAGTTAAAATGGTTGGTTTAAATCAGAGAAAACTTTTGAAACGTTTAACTAAAAACGTATTTGATAAACTGTGGAGTGTTTTTTAACTAAAATTAATGGAGTTGATATAATTAATAAAGGCTGGTCAGACGGTGAGGGGCATTCATCTGATCTGCTTTGGAAGTCCTTTAGGTAAAAAAAAAGGTCGGCCACCGCCGTCTCAGATCATGAAAACTGAATTCTTTAACTTTAAGCTAACGTGGAGGTCACACTTTTTTAACTTTAATTTTTTTTTTTTTTTTTTTACTTTAATGGTGGTTAATAGGCTTTAAGTCTCAAATGCAAAAAGCCTGGCAGCATTTCACATCATTTCATCATGGTGCTTAAACGGGGAAATATCAATACCGCGCCTAGAAGCAACGAGTCCCAATTCTCATTGGTGAAGGACAGGATTTCATGGTCAAAATCAAAGTATTTCCTCTTGCAGCACAGCGAGAGATGGTAGAGCACTAAATGAGCCAAATCCACCCTGCATTTCAAATATAAACAGGAAAAATTAGTCAGGACACAGGTAAAACACAAACAAAAGACAACAAATAGTTCTCATTTTGAACAATACTCACAGATTTGATAAAGATTTTTTATGCCTGTGTAAAGTACCACTGACTACTACACTCAAATGGAGAGTATTTAATGTGTACTCTGCTTCATATAATGTGTAAGATTGTAGTGATTTTCACCAGGTCATGGGTAGTCTCTGGATTGTCTCTGGCCCCTTCGTACATACTGAACACTGGAACTGATAAAACCTACAACAAACACATCAGGAAAAATACAGGAAATCAGATAGGCATCATCATTTATCCTTAAAAACATGCATTACTCTCCTCTTCAGATGAGTGTTTGTCACTTAGTTTCACAAAGTGTCACCTTGAATTCCTTCTTACTTACGCACGATCTGTACATTTCCCTCTGTTCTCAAAGCATTTTACATTAATTTTGTGAACTAATTATCCACCTTGCAGACTTCTTTTCATTCAGTCCTTCACGTGTACCTTGATTTTTCTTCTTTCAAGCCTCGAAAGGTAAAAAGCTCTCCAGCTCTTCCTCCTCTTTACTTTTCATGCAGTTTATATTTGACATTTGATGGTGTAAATCGACCTGAACTGGAAATAAACTAACAGGTGTATCTTCTTCCCGCTATGATAACATTACAACAACATTGTGTGCATCTGTCCTTCTCTGTGCATGAAGGTCACCGGGAAAGATGAAACGCAGACGCGGTGTGACGGCAGCACACGCTTACTATTCCAACTGTGAACTCGGTCTTCACTCTTCCTCCATCACCTGCTCAGCAGATGTTGTACCAATCCGGCCTCACTCTCCCCGACTGTCAATCTAAATCTAATCCCTCCTTTTCTCCCTCGCCCCTCTTTTTCAGACAGGTTTGGCAGCAGCACAGTGTCGGGATGGGTGTAAAACGCAGTCAGCTAACACAGATGGTTAATGACAATAATAACTTAATGGATGGATACATTTTATTACACGCATGAGATGCAGTCTATCAAACTGCAGCTCGATCAGCGGCTGGCGTATCCAGCCAGCATCGTATCTGAACTACCAGCAGAGAGGTGACGTGCCGGCTCTGGTGTCTGTCACTGGTGCTCTTTTCTTTTTTTTGTTGCTCTGAGTGTGTGATGAGCTCTTGTCCTTGCAGCGCGAGTCACTGAGTACATTAACATGCGCGCTAATAATCTAGTCTTAAGCTAATTAAGGCAGTTCTCTGACAAGTGAAGCTGTCATGTAGACATCTTGATCTGTTTATCTTAATCACACTGGACTCCAGCACTGAGACAATTAATTGACCATTTTAATACGGGACTCATAGTTTGTTTTCTAATAAAAAGGCCAAAGATTTACTGGTTCAAGCATCTTAAATTTGCTCTAATTTGTCTTTATATATGATTGTTAACTGTATTTTTTGACGAAATACAGACCATACAACTAACAACACATCATTCAAAAGTTAAAAACAATTATTAGCTTACAAATTTATGGTTAAAATACATTGCATATAACCTGGATATTGTACCATACACTGTTTATAGAATGGATGAAGCTAACGTGACGTCACCTGCTAGTGTGTGGACTCTGGTTTGGTTTTTGAAAGTCGCCATGTTGGTTGTTTGGAGCCAGAAGTGACCATATTTGGATATAAAGGGAGGAGTGAGGAGGCGGGTCTGACCCTTGAACCTGAGGACACTGTCCAATATGTATGAGACTCGACTTCAAACCAAACTAACCACACCCCTAAATCTTCCTCTTTTTAAAACCTGTCACCTACTTAATTGTGATTTATTTTTTTCAGATGGACCATCATTAAGTCATTAAGTCAGTTGAAGTTGAGTTTTTTGGAGCCAGCCTCTAGTGGTCGTTTGGAGTATTACACTTCTTAAAATTTCTTTCATTTCATTTTTGAGCTGCTGTTGTTGTTCATCCATTTATACAGTTTATGATGGTACCCAACAAAATATATATCATATGTAATGAGGACAACAAACCAATTCAACCAAGAAATTAACTTTCTTACATAAAATCACATTCCAAATATTAATTTTAAATCAAAACACAAATATTGGTTACATTAAGATTTTAATGACAAATACACTTTGATTTAGGTTTAAAATATTTCAATTAATTTCCTTATTGAAGAAATTATCTCAAAGCATATTGTTTTCAAACTCAACTGGCATTCTATATTTGTTATATTTGTTCACTTTTACTATCATCATTATCAAAAATGTTTGCTCATATTATATATTTGTGATATTTAGCCAATGTGTCATTATCAGAACTTGCATATTTTTACAAAATCTATAAAAAATTTATAAAAAATCCCAAAATAGTCTGGTGAATATGTTTTTAAACTCCCAGAGAAGTTTTAAATAACTAGTTTATATAAACACATTCAGCGTATGAGTAAATTAAACTATTGGAGTTCTAACCAGACACATTCCTTTACATTTATTTTAATATTTTGATCAGTTGACAAACTTGTAATTGTCTGTACACAGAAATTTTATCTTTACACAGTGATGCTCTGTGACCATCAACTGTACATGAAAGGTAAAGGAACTCATCGGGGCTCAAAAGTGAAGCCAGTGCAGAAGTGTAAAAAAGTGCAATACCAGCGATGGCCACTGGAGGCTTTCTCCAAAAAACTCTTTCTCCAATTAGTGGTGAGAAGATTCACTGATACGTATCACGTGCATGATGCAAGTGCACCAGTCGAGCAGCTGAGAGCGAATGTAACTTTGGAAGCTTATCGAGGTGAATTGGTTATTAAATGTTTGTATTGATACGGTTTGATCTATTTAATACATTATTGTTTAATTGTTTTTACAGTCACAGTGATGTTTTGAAGTAACAGCAGCATAACACTGCTCATACTAGTTTACGTTATTTAAATTTGTATTCAGCGCCAAAAGACATCTTTGTAAAGTTTATTTTCATGAAGGAAATCACTTTCAGCTGCTCACTGCTGAGCTTTTTATTGGCTTAAAATGGTGCAAATGTTTTTTATATATATTGCACTTAAATATTCCTGTTTATCTTGAGGATACTTAACTATGTGAGTCATGTGATCTAAACTGAAACTGCACGGTGAACCTAAAACAGACACTCAGGCTCTAAGAGAAAAGCCAGTTTGTGAAGTCTTGGTTTTATTGAGTAAGTAAATAATGAAGTTCACTGAATTGCACATCAGCCTCTTATACATCATCACATGAACTGTGTTGAACTGGATCGTGCTGAATCGCTCTGTATCGTGATTTGGGTGTGAATTGTATCACCACACATGTATCTTTAATATATCAGATCAGAGACATTGTATTGACTGAAATATTCAGTCAATACATTTTTTCCACAAGTCCTTCTGATGTCATTAGATGAAGTCAACTCTTCTCAGTGATCTGGTCCATCTGACAATTATTTATCATTAAGGAGATATCAGACTTCAAAGAGAAGATGATTAGGGGCGTGGTTAGTTTGATTGACAGGGCTGGTCTCCAATGAGACTGCACCTGAAGTCGAGTCTCATACACCATCGGTTCAAAGATCAGACCACTCACTCCTCCTGTTATAACAAAATATGGTCACTTCTGGCTCCAAAGAAACCAACATGGCAACATTCAAATACCAAACTCCTGACTTCAAAACAAACTGGTGTTGTCATGGTGACGTCCATGCAGCCTGTGTCTGTGTCGTACCTGTCCCCGTAGAGCAATGGCTTGGTGAGACACTGAGTGCAGGCCTCGTGGAACCACTGACCACAGCTTCCACACTGCAGCATCTTCAGGTTCCACCTACGACCAGAAGATCACACAACAGACTTTAAACACACATCGATGAAGGTTGTAGTTTTCTGTAATGAATAGAGAGGCTGAGGGCCGATGGCTGCAGCTGACAGTTCACATTTCCTGAGCTCAGATGTCGGGAGTTTGTTTGATTCTGTGTGAGTGAGGTGGATGGAGAAAGTTTGGTGCACTTTTATTTCATTGCTGACTTATCTGACAGCCTCTGAACTGATACCGAAAACTTCCTTCACACATCAATCCACGAAAGTCAAAACAAACTCTGAGAAATCCTCCTCGTGCTGTTTGACACACGTCTGATAAACTGCGTGCGATTTACAAATAATCCACAGGATGACTTCGGTGGGAACGAGCTTCGAGCAGCAAGCGTGAACTGTACAGTGCACTGGCCTCTGTGGCATCACTCACTCTCCAGGTCCAGCACAGTAGCAGTAACACTGCTGCTGATTGGTCAGATGCTGCGGGTCCCAGTCCAGAGACGACAGCTGGTAGGGGAGCCGGAGTTTCATGAACTGCATGAGCCGGGCGAAGCGTCCCCGCTTGAGAGCCCCGCCTCTCTGTGAACACAATTTTTAGGACAGAGCTGATTGGTCGGTGACCCCTCAAATCGCTGTCACGTCAGCGCGGGCGACGGAGACGGATCGCCTTCGACGGGAGATAGAAGGCAATCCGTCTCGTTTTATTGTAGGTCAGCCGTGAGAGATAGTGTCCGAGGCAGCGGAAGTCTGGACAATGAGATATGGACATTGACCAATTGACAATTAATCGGGTGCTTTCTCATCTCAAATCCCCAGAACTGGAGCACATGTGATTGATTGACTTTAATTGTACTTTTCTCAACTCCAGCGTAGTTTTTCAGCTTCATAACTATCGATCGTTCACGATTTCACCGACACAATGTAGAACATCTAACACTGGAGTCAATACTGAGAGAATTAGCCTCGAATAAACCCGTTACCTGCCGTACACAACCGCGCAGTGGCAGGGTAGTTTGATATATCTAAATGGATTTCTCCCATATTACACACTGAATGTTTTCTCTCTCTCTCTGTCTGAATGTGAGACGGGGAGATTAGCAGCCTGACCTTGGTTGCGACTGCAAAGACACATTGCCGACATATCCACGAATCGCTGTCAGCTTCCGGTTCGATGGTTGGCGTGTGGCACTCTGGATGATAACCTGTAATGGGAGGAGGAGGCAGAGCGTTTAATTCGTGTTTACAAGACAGACAGCCCGAGTGACAATAATGGCAGAGCGGCTCCATGTTTAGTGCTCTGCCAGTTTGTTTCAGCAACATGCAGAACATTTTTTATTTTTTTTATTTTTTTACTATATTATTTGCTACATCCAGGTAGCGGGGAGTATTTCAAACCAACTGTCAGCAGCCGTGTTTGGCTGACAGAGCTGTGGAGACACCACGGAAATCCTGCGGCTGTTTCTTCAAACTTCCCTCACACTTACACTCCCAACATATCTCATTTCATCAGAATAAAGTCCACTCACAAGTGTGTTTCACTCCACTTTGGCAGTGTGACCTTCAGAGAGCAGAATAATACATGTGCTCAGTTTGACACGAGAGAAAAAAAAAAATCTTTTGAAGTGGGAAAGTTTTTTTTTTTGTGCTTTACTTTAAATCTAAGTTGCACATAAGAGCGTGATTCACTTGTTTTGGAAGCTGGTCCAATGTGAGACTTAAAGATGTGTGAAGAGGACACTTGAAGCCTTCAGCATGGACGGGTGGAGCGGGCGACTTCTTGTCTCCAGCACTTTAGTTATTTCTGGATTCTGTATTTTTTCCAGCGATAGAGAAAGAAGATGCAATTTTAGGATTGTTTAACCGTGCAATTATCATATCAGCAGCAAATTATTATTCAGTATTTTCTTAAAACACATCCAGAGGGGGGTTCTTTAAATTTGCAGCGAGTAATGAAGACATCTCGGGGCATTTACAAAGTTCTGTGTCTATTGATATCTCAGTCGTTTTCATTCCAGTCAGGATGCAGGTGCAACAACTCGTTATTTGTCATGTGTGATAAGTGGTTTTCTGTGGCGTGTGTGGGTTGTGTTTTTTTTTTGGTTTTTTTTTTGTCTCAAAGAGCAGCACTATGTATTTACCATACTGTGTCAAATCTTCAAGGTCAGTGCAAGAACGGTTGGAGAAAACCCAGCGTTTTTTGACAGCGCGTGATGAGGCGTGCTTCCTTACCGTGGCGACATTTAAGACAATTTATGAGGGGTTCTTTAAGAGGAGGAGCGTCACAAATACAGCAAACTTCTTCCACTCCAGCAGCGACTGAGGCAAACAGAAAAAGACAGAGAGGGAGAGGAGGGGAGGAGGAGGGAAGTGTGAGACAGAGAGAGAGCAGTCAACGGCATTAATTTATGTATATTGATTCACATCCTTGCCACCTCATTGATTTCAGTGTCTCCTGCACCCTTTCAGATTTCACTTCATTTGACAGGCGGATATTCAACCTGGTCCTAACAAGCGTCCAACTTCCCCTTTCGCCTGATGTTAGGTGGAGAGGGGGCGCCATCTCCCCGAGGAGTCATTAGTCTAATAAATTCATAAATAGACTCTAATACACCAATTACATCTCAACATGCCCCCATCAAAGGGAGGAAGACGGAGCGCTCGGTGTGATAACCTTGAACGTGACTGTAATTTCTTTTCTTTTCTTGGAGAACAACTTCAAGACAATAAAAAAATGAAGCTCACATTTGGTTTGGGGGGAGAGGGATCAGAGGAGCATCCTGTCCAACTCAAAGATCTGAAGTGAACACCTCCAGTTCAGCCGAGCATCCCCGCGTTCGCAAACTCAAACCAGATGCATTTTTTAACTTAAGTTCTCCCAACAGGAGGCTATTTACTCTTCTAGCTGAGGGGGGGAGTAAATAAAAAAGGAGTTCTTCTTACATGAGTGAATGTCCTTTCTCAGTACCCAGAACTCTGAGTTGTCCTCAAATCTCACCAGACAGCATTGCTTGACTCCATCTACCTGAGAGGGAGATAGCAGGTGAGCGCAATGATTGACAAAACTAAATGGAAGTCTTTTCAAATCCAGGTGAACACACTCGCCGGTGCACACACACACACACACTCAAAAGTCTCTTTCTGTCACACACACGCGCACACACTCGTGCACTTACTCTTTTCACATTGCCGAGGTACAGTAGTCCATCACTCCATCGAGCCAACACATCATCTCCTTCACTTACTCCCCCCATCCTGAGGAGAGAGACAGAGAGAGGAGAGAGAGCAGGGCTCATGTGAAATGGAAATCCGATTTATTCGCTGAATACTTTGCTGCCATTGCTGACAGAGGGGTTTATGGCCCCGGCATTTTCGGCAGCCTCTGAGACAGGCGGGCTTCAGTGCAAAGGGGTTAAAATCTCCCCCTCTCCACCCCCACCCCACCTTCTCCTCTTCTTCTACCACCACCTCCTCCTTTTAGACCAGAGCATAGCGACAGCCTGTATCCACCACAGTGAAAGATGAGAGTGAGTACACAACCAGAGAGCAAGACAAATGATTACTGCACACATCAAACACACACATACACACACAGGGAAAAAAAAAAAACACTGCATGATGACTACTGCAATACAGTTTGACTGAATGAGCAAAAGATCAGTGTGCAGCTACTTGAAGCATCTGCCGTGCACTTTGCTGTTGTCTTCTCCTCCTCTCCCAACATCTTTTAAAAACTTGAATTGATGCATGAAATGACTCTGCAGGCATTATCTCTGCACATTGAGCATTTGTTCCAGTGCATGCACTCAAGTCAAGAGCAGGCAAGACGCAGGATGCATAACACTGTAGCCTTTTGTATGTGGGTAAATCAGGCAAATTGTACAGTAAGCTGGCCCGGGTGAAGGGTACCTGTCAAGTCGAACTCCTTTCCGTCGGGGTCACAGTGATTCCTGGACAGGCTGGACATGAAATGCCCTCATCTGCTGTGGATCTCCGCTGCTGCCCAATTACTGCCCGCTCGGATGCGCAGCCTGCGTGTTTGCAAAAAGTGGATGATGTGCATGTATGTCCCTGTCTGTGCCAAGCGCCTGTGTGTGTCAGTCAAGCCGTCAACGAGGAGGAGGAGGAGGAGGAGGTGGAGGAGGAGAAGGGGGGGGAAAGGCGACTGACTGTCCGTCCGTCTCTCAGTCTAGTTTGTCCGTCCTCCGCGATGCCGTTTCGTCATGTTCCCCGTCGCTTTTGCGCTCTTCCCTCACCTCTCTCCGCCGCCACCTCCTGATGCTATTAAGGCGGGTTTGTCAAGAGCAGCACCGGAATCAAGCCGCCAGAGACGCCATCATCCCTGCCTCTCGCTCTCCACCGACTTGTTGTGACGCAGACATAAAACACCGAGATAGAGTGGGAGGGAGATACTGATAGAGGGGGGATCCAGAGGTGGCGGGGAGGGGGGTCCACGGCGAGAGCACCTTCCCCTTGTCTGAGAGATTGACCCTAAATCGTTGTGACAAGGTGGGATTGTGATGTCTGAGAGCGGGAGGGAGGGACGGCGGTGCGCCGGAGAGCCAGAGGAAGCGGCGCGGCGCGCACTGACAGGGGCCAATTAAGTGGCCAATTAGTGAGTTTAGCCGCCTCATTAATTGGTCTCAAACAAGAGGGACCGGCCAAGTTTAGGAAACCCGTGGAGAAAAGTTTTCAAACGGAGGAGGCAGTGCACAACACTTGAACTGTTGATTATCAGGGTTGATTATTAACCTCTCTCCTCCTGAAATGAACTAATTCACTTTTTTTGGAGGGATTATTTTGCACACTGTAAGATCTGTTTAGAAAAATAAGTCAGCTTTACAATCACAGGGTAAATATAAGGTTTAAATGTTTAGTTAATGTGCATCAACTACAATCTTTAGATATCAAATAGATCATTTTCTTTCAACAAAATGTAAAACTTGAATATCAGGAATCATCTCTGCTGCACTTTTCACCAGCAAAGTGGGCAAACACCACATCTGGAGGACAGCTGTGGTAACCAGAGGGTCATCTCCTGCTGCTCATCTCTACATCAGATACTGTGAGAGATAAATCATGTCTTCAATTACACCATCTCCATCAGTACATCTGATTTAAACTTCAATTCTCACTTCAATCATGAATTAAACATAAACATAACACCAATCACCTGCTTCCAACGATGCAAACATCTGGATTAAACAGCGACAAGAAAGTCACAGACACATTATTAAATTCTTTACATAAAAAGCCAAGTTAAGCATGTTTAGATTACTCTCACACTTCACTTGCTTTAGGAGGATTATTTGGCTGCAGGCCCATGTATCAAATTCAAGGTTTTGTTTGTTTTGTTTCTTTTCTTGTTTATTTATGTCTCACACATTACTCACACCAGTCGAGCGTGTGGTAACACCGTCGTTCGGTTCAAAATGGCCCCTGGCACATTACAAAAAAAAAAAAAAATAGAGGATGAAAAGTGCCACGTTTTCCAAATGTGACCACTGGGTGGCGAACAAATACTGAGACAGCAACTCAGCTGTAATCAGCCCGACAGAGAGGAGGATGCTCAGGATGTGAGACTCAGATTTGGCTCAAGTCCCAGAGGTGGTGATGGGTAAGATCATACACAATAATAAATATATAAATACTGGGGTGCTTTGACCCAGAACAGGATAAATACTGGGCTAACTTCATGCTGGGTTGATTTAGCCCAGCAAGAGGGTTTGTTTCACCCAACATCTAGTTGTTTTCACTCAATATCTTGGTGTTTTCATTCATCTTTTTTCCTGTTTTATCTCCATATTCTGTTAATTTCACTCAGTATTTTGTTATTTTGTTTCTACTCAGCAGTTTCTTGTTTATTCACATGTAGTTTGTCCAACATGTATCCAGTTCTGGGTAAAATCAACCAGCATTTTTAGTGTGTAAATAAGCATCCTTCATGTGACTCGTGATGAGAAGTCCTGACAGTGGAGAACAGGTTGATATTATTACATTATATTGCAAGTCATGTATTGTGTGTCACTGTTAAAATCAGTGGGAAAAATTCTACCAGTGTTTCAGCTTCAGATGCATGCATTCATTATAAATCAAGTGTCGCCAGCCTGCAGCAGCAGAGGAAGGCAGCAGCACTTCGGTGTGGCAGCCCTGCACTGATAAGATCATCAGCTAATTAATTATGAACTGTTAAGAGAGTTAAATATGACACTGTTCAGAGCAGTGTCATGACAATTACGGTCACACATGGGGTTTATACGCACACCCACCTACCAACAGGTGAGTTGTCAGTCAAGGTAAAATGTAAATAAAAATCTGTTGTCAGGAATCAGGCAGTATTTACACATGGCTGACACGCTGAAGGAAAAGCAAAATGTCTTAGCAACATGATTACATCACAACACTCAGAACAGTTGGTGTTTTTATGACAGCAAGAAGATTCTCCCACAATCCAGAAACATGGAGGTTGGTCCTGTGATGGACTGGAGATCTATCCAGGGTGTAGCCTGTTGGTTTAGGCTCCAGCCCCCACGACTCTGTTCGGGAGATAGATGATGATGGTGGTGGATGCATATTTTAGGTAGGTCTTCCACTGGGATAAGATCCGGTATTTGTGTCTTAATTAATTAAAGATGCAATTAAAGGCTCTGCAGATGTTTACTCTTAAAAAATAATTCACCACGCATGAAGCAGGTATGTGATATATCATGTACTATAAACTAAGTTGTGGGCACTGACAGAAGTTTGCAGTTAAATGGCAAGTGATGAAAAACAACCCTGAGATGCATTGTGGGAAATGCAGGATCCAGGATCTCTTGACCCTAGGTTAAAGTGAGTATATCTTTAAAATTACTCTGATTCATCTCTCTCTCCTGTGAGTGTTACTCAGACTGGAATACTAAAATAGTGGAGCGCACTTTGATTAGAGGTTTGTTAGGAGTAAAGATTAAGGCCAAGGGTTAGGATCCAGATGTTTACTTCTCACATACAGAAAATTGTGCCTAATAAAATGCAGTAAATGTGTTAAAATCCTTTATGCTAAAAGAAAAGTTTTAAATATGACTGTGCAGAGCGATGCTAGGATTTCACATGATGCTACAGAAGACTGGGCATCCACAGGACAGAGGTCAGAGGTCAGAGATGATCAACTTCCAGCCTTTAAAGTTTTAATTTTTTTATACTATAAAAAACTCCGCTGCTTTGAAGCTTGTAAGAACACGATGTTTATCATATTAACATTATATTAACATGATAAAGTTTAACTTGTTGTAGGAACTTGCAGTCATGTCTGGTGTAAATGAGGTGATGAGACGTAAATACCATCACTTGCAACAGAAAAAAAAAAGCGCGCGTGTTTGCGTGCGTGCGCGCCAGCCGGTTGTGCGTAAACGCGTTCGCTGCGATTTGTCTCCCCGCCGGTCCCCGAAGTCACATTTCCCCGGAGGAGCGACGCAGTGTTGGCGGTGTGCTGAACAGTATCCGCACACTGTGAACCACCCAGGGAGACGGATCTGTTGCCACAGCGCTGAGTGCACAACATACAGGAACTGCGACGTTAGAGAGAGAGGAGGAGAGGAGAGGAGGGGGAGGAGGAGGAGGAGGAGAGGGAGGGAGTTTGCAGCCAGACCAAAGTGCGCTATCAGCTGCTGAAGGCTGGACAGACGAGCAGTGTGGGGACACTGATAGAAGGGAGAGAGAGAGGGCGGAGGGGGCGAGGCGGAG
>OOFC01037117.1:0-15993 GCA_900323345.1 Pseudochromis fuscus | reverse complement strand
TGAGCAGTCACTAAGAACGCTAAATAAAAAGGGAGGAGGAGAAAGTGAAGGATGGATGAAGGGAGTAATCTAAGACCAGTAGTGTGGATGAGCTGTGTATGGATAACCTCTGGCACCAAGGGCTGCCTTTTGTCTTTGTGAATGATTCATAATGCATATGAAAAGCAGTAACCCTGCGTTTAATCCTGCTCATTCATGAGGAAAATCAGCTGCATTACACAACACAGTTTTACAATTTAAATTGGCCACAGTTATAATTTTATTAAAACCTCTTGGGTATTACTGCATCTATCAATATGTATCCCAGTCCAAACACACCTCTGTCAAAGGGGATTTCCACAGAGATGTAGGATCTCTACAGTGGGGGTGCAATCTCCCAAAAGATGCAGTTATATGTTGTGACACTGGTGTTAAAGCTTGTCACTGTAGTTTTCTGATAAAACAACGGCCCAGTCTGTGAGCTCCAGCCTGGATTCATGGTTAAATATGTCATCCCAAAAACAGGATAGTCCTATCAATCTGTTGAAGAAATAGTATTTGAACTTGTGGCTTTTGTTTCCAGATACATTTTAAAATTGATGAGGATAATTACAGTAATAATATTAATAACCTGCACAAATGACGTGCTCAGTGAAACTAAAGCCTGCATGTCCCTTCTCAAACCCATGCATGGTGCTTTTTGTTGAAATGGATTGTATTTACTCTAGGTTTGCCAGAGAGAAAAGCAAGCTGGTGTGTTGTGAGAGCAGATAAATCCTGCGGAGGCCGAGTGGCTGACTGATTCCTCCTGTATGCAGCGATGGGTGGCGTCAGCAGGTTTCACACTGCTGGCCTTTGCATGTTTGCAGCTGGCTTGATACAGCTGTCAGCCTGTGATTGATGAGTATCATCATTTAAAGTGTAAAAGAAAACGTCTCTGTGAAGGCAGACATGATGAACTGCCGCCTGCTGGTGCTTTCAGAGACACGCTCAGCGCTTCCTCCTCCCCTCTCCCTTTTTCCCCCCTCTCTCACTCCCCTCATTTCTACCTCACTGCTCCCCCGTCCATCCCTCCATCCGTCTCTCCTTTTCGTGCTTCTGGTTCTTCGCCTTCTTTTCTTCTTTCTCTCTCTGAGTCTTTAAGCGCCTCCCTTGCTGTGTCCTCTTCTTCTGTGTTCCTCCCACTTTTCTCCTCTACCACACTGTTCCTCTACTGCCCCCGTGATTTCCATTTCTGTCCTCCTGCTTTTATTCAGCTTTATTTAACTCACTTCTGTCGCTTCTCTCGCACTACTCCACCTCTCTTAACCTCTCGGTGTCTATTTGTTTAGTGCAGAGACGAGGAGGTCCTCAAAAGCCGGCCGATGCTCGACTCCGTACAGTTCATTCTCAGATCATATGAAATGTCTAAATTCATATGGACGCTGGAAAGCAATATATTCAGTCCCTGCCTGCTGCATACCTCCACAGCAACCATGACAGTGACATATTAGTTATGCTGTCTTTTGCAATGTGATATCTTTAAATTTGCCACCTTGTTAAGTTTTGATTAATGTGATTCCATTTCAGCAAAGTAATTGGCTTGGCCCTGTTGTGAGCGATACACAGGCGTTGCGCCGGAACAAACGCTCCAACATGGTAATGAGGCAATGAGTTTGTTCTATGGATGTTGGCAAGTGACAGTTATTAATGATTGTTATGATAAACAGACGAGTGCAGATCGGGGGGATGAGTCGGGCCAGACTGACAGTTTAAAAATAACGCGCACTGGAAAGTACTAACGAAGTAATACAGTGTTAGGAAAACAATCATGCAGGTTGTCAGAGGAAGAGGTGTAATTACAGAGCTACACTGGCCTGCCTGGGAGGATCTGGCTTCTAATAGAGCCAGAGGAATATGCACTGACAGAGGAGAGCAGAATGATATACAACTTTAATTGGATCATCTTTTTACCCCCCTCTTTCTTTTCTCAGAATACAAAGGAGGTCTGTGCTCACAGCTGTGTTATGATAGGTTTGGTCTCCTGTGAAGACTAGTGACCCTGTGTAAATGACTGTATAGTGCAGGGGAACCGCTGTGTTTGTGTGATCTGAACATGGACTGTATTACTGTTGCTCCCCTTGTCTCTGCTCAGTATCAAAGCCGAGAAAATGTGTATACAGAGTGTTTAAAGGGTGCGAAGTGATATAAACCCAGACCCATTTTAGGACAACTTTTTTATTTCCATAGTGTAAATGGACCTGAGTATTATAACAGAACAAGGGCTTTCTCTTGTTATGTAAATTCCCAACTGTCATGCTCCATTATTGTAATTGTTTCAACAATCTCTGAGCAAAATTAACTCTGATAGTCAGTGTAAATAATTAATAAATGCCACATGTCTTACAGCTTTAAAGCCACTAACTGCAGGGGTAAAACCACATTTCTGTTTTCTTTTATTTGCTCTGGCTGCTCCTCTTTCTCTTTTTTCCATTAAGGGCATATTAAATTTGTCCATCTTCCGTCGTCATGCCTGAACTTTTGGTGACATTTAACCTGTACCAGTGCACGGCTGTCATGCAATACTCGGTTTTGGAATGTGACGATCAGATGACTTTGCCGACCTTTGCATGAACCTTGTCTGGTGTTGATTTAGTGAGGCACAGAGATCAAAGTGATCCCTCTCAGCTTTTGTCAGTAGGCTGTTGGTGTTATAGGCCCTGAGTGTGAACAAAACTCGTCCCGCACAGCGCTGGTGATCTAACAGCATGCTAACTGTGCGGAGGTCACACGGGGAATTAACACTTTCTGGAGTTTTTAACATCTTACCAGTATTTTTACATGAAGTCACTTCATTATTATCATTTTTGCACAACAGAATATAGTCCTCTCTAAACAGAACCCATTCTGAGTCTTTTACATGACTTTCATTGTTATGTTAAACTGTGGAAATTAGTCTTTCCTTAATTACCTTGATGACGTCAGTGAGGGAGCTGGCCAAAGATGGCATTAATCTCTAATTGTGGACGCTACTGTTTCCCTTTTTAGGGTTGATTACCTATGGAAATAGCTTGGAATGGACTCATGAATCAAATTATTAATTCACTGTCAGTGTAACGATAAATATAGGAACGCTATCTTAGAGAGTCACACTCTGCTATCTGGGCTATGCTGAAATAGTTAAGTGTGCTGAATGGAGTTTTTATGTCGTTGTCAACAAAAGAAGGAGATAAAACCCCCTTATTAAACAAGTCAATATTTCATTTTCCTCTTTCATTCATATCTGGGTCTGGCTGTGGAAACTGATTGTGGTTAGATGGTCAGGGAGGCAGTGGTGATTCAGTGCAATTTTCAAATAAACTGAAAAAAAAAAAAACGTCATTCTGTAATGGTTTTAGTTGGCAGTAAGTGCCCTGGTTGGAATTTCAGGGCCCTACGCTATCCATTATCCGAGTTTTCCAACACCCTGTCATCGTTGACAGGTGGATTATAATTTTTCTGTAGCAGAACAATTGAAATGACAGCGGTTTAACAAACTTGGATGGGACAAAGGAGACACGGGGTTCCAACAGGAAATATGCTGCCAAATCTGTGTGCACTTTGTGTTAGGAAGTGAAAAGTCCTGCTTTCTGTCTTACTCGGGAATAAGAGTTTTCCAGATTGTCCAAATATGCACTAAACAGGGCTGCTTTTGATGAATGAGTGGTTAAAACAGTTTCTACATGAATTCACCCCCCCCCCTCCCCGTAATAATACTGGAAACCTGCAAACCTTTGACCCAGAAAGTAAGATAACAGGGAAAAGAAATCCTACAAACACAAAATACACTCAAAATTTATCACTCCAAGATTTCAACAGAGAATTTTTAGCAGTTTGATCTTCGCCGTCCTTTTTATATTACAAACAGCTCCAAAGCAGTGTTGTAGTGGCTGGGATCCCATTTCCATGCCACTTGCTTCTTGGCGCTGTCATACAGATTCTCTTCACGGTTCCATTCCTTTTTCTTTTTGAAGGCTGTGATTCGTGGCCATATGGAGCCCATCCCTTTGTCTTCTGCGGTGCTATCGCATCGCAGGGCCTCTGGTAGAGGCTGGGTTAGCGTGTGGAGCTGCTTGGTGACTGTCAGCACTGGTAGTCCTCCGTTGGTTGACATGTGAAGCCGTGCAGCATACTGTAGGCCTGATGTTGGAACTCACTTACAATTAACTTGAGAAGGCACTGACACAGGGCCTTCTGTCTCTACAAGTATGGGGAGGAGACAGCTGTGTGTTATCCCATAGAGCATAAATCAGTTATTACTGTGCCTATTAAAGAGGACATTATATGGATGTTGACCTAATTTTACAAGAATGCATGAACTTCAGAACTATTTTTCTCGGGGTGTGTGTGAGCAAAGTACAGATGAGTAACAGGAAGTGGAGGACAGAGGCGATGCACGGACAGTATGGAGAATGCTCGCGTCTCTCCCAGCTGCACACTGTCTCGCTGGGCACGTATCAACACTCCCCTCCACATGCTTCTCTTCAATGTCCCCGCTTCCCCACGCTCTGCTCCAACTTCAACAACTACAGCCCCCCAAGCCCCCGTGACTTCGTAATGAGTTTAGTCAGAGTGATTATAGCTGTACTATTCTACTGTCACTGATTATTAGACAGGAGCTAAAGCTGAAGACCTTTGTCAGCTATTAATTTAATAGCACTATTAGCATGAGTCCTTGGTGACCATCAGCTTCATCAGTCATCATAAACCTAATTGTGTGGTGCACATGCAAAGTGTAACTATTACAAGTGGAGTGTTATTTTTTTTATTTTTTGCATCATTGTGGATGTAGTGACATCTTGGTTTGGGGCAAGAGAGTACTTGTTTCTCTTGGAAAACTAAACCAAAGGTCACACACCATCATGCTGTTGTCCGCCCCTACAGGAAGTCAGCGTCCTGCAAGTTGCAGATCCCACATGAGACAGCTGAATGGGTGGAATGAGTTGCTTACTGGAGTGAAGTGACACCTGTCTCCTGGACTGTCCTAACTCATGTGCACTGTGAGGTTAATCCTTCTGTAGGAGCCTGTCACTGGACAGAGAGGACTACAGGATGAGACAGGCCTGAATGGCTTTCACTAGGAGTCATATAGATTTGAATATGCTACTGAAAGAAAAACATCTATTTTAACACTGTTGTATTTTTTATGATGTGATACAGTCCATCATGATATTTAAATAATAGTTCAGACTACTTGACTGAAGCATGGCTGCAACCATATGTGCTGCCTGTGTGTACATGCTACATGATACATGAAAGCTGGTGTAATATGAGTAACAGCTAGCTGCAGGATGTGCTGATGTGTTCTGTCTTGGAGGAGGCTGTGGTGAGAACATATTGATGTTGATTGATTTCAGTGGCAATGGGTCAACTTAGGTCAGCTCTTCTTCATTTTCAAATGCTACTCTGTAGTCATATAATTCAGACTCGGCCTGTGAGCTGTACACAAGAACATGTTAGGCATGACATACACAAATATTCCAATAACATCAGCATGTATTACACCATATAGGGATTTTAAAACTAAATATTACTTTTTCTTTTTCATGCCTGCCTGCTCTGCCGGACCATGAACAACCGCTGACTGGATGCATTCCTTCAACATAGGTGAGCTGGTAAATATTCATCTGAATTAAAAAAATGTCATACAGTCACTATTATATCTAGCTGCACAACCATCTGTTTGCCTTGTTTACCGTGCACAGCGTCATTGTGTGTGTATTAATCATGCTTACACAAGTGTCTTAATTACTCCCAGTGTAGCTGCTCCCTCTAGAACCCGGGAGATGACCTTTCTTTCTCTGTTCTTTTACCCATTAATCATCCATAATCAACACCGTCAGAGTCAAGGAGAGGGCCACTCAGAGCTGCCCAACACTGCCCACAGACCTCCGTCGCATGCATGCTCAGATCTTTATTAATGGCCCACACATGGACTACACACGAACATAATTACGCACATAAATACTAACTTTAATGTTTAAATGGATGCGTCTAGTTTGCCTGTATGAAATGTGTCATGACGACGTACCCTATGATGTATTCTTCCTCAGGTCACTTTTTCATTTATATTCCAGAGTCAATTGTCTGTCATTTCGATGTTCTCTCATATCCTGCATGAAACTGGAGGAGCATGCCCACAGGCCTAACAAATGGTATTTCACTTATAAATGCGATGCTCTGACATTCATGGCAGACACTGATTCATAGCCATCACATAGCTGATATGTCTAAGTGCCCGGGACGCACAAGGAAGTGAAAAACTACGGTGTGCAGGGCTTTTAACATTTCAGATCTTGTTTAGCCCTGCCAATGGCAGATTGACAAGTGGAGTTTCTGCTGTAGCAGGTAACTGACATGCCTGGCTTCTCCCCCCTGCTGACTGAAAGCTTAATATATCATTTGTCAGTCAAGGATGGGCTTTCATTCAATCATGGCTTGGCATCCACTCAAATGCCAGCTGGGGCTTCGATTTCATGCAAAAGAGAAGTTGAATACACACTTAGCAGGCATGTACTGGCTGTAGTGATTTCTAAAACAGTGTTGTTCAATAGAATTCACTCAAGATTAATAACATTTTCTGTCAATTAACTTACCAGTCTTTCTACGTGTTGTCAGCACAACTGGTAATCAAGTGGTGATCTCTTTCATATAAGACGAGTTACGATATTTCTGTAACACTGGGTCATCTTGCATCACTTACATGCAAAAGGACAAAACGCCACTTCAAAGTTCTATAATAGTTTTATGACTGCCCACAAATTGCTGTCATAAATTTTTCATTCTTTTTAATTTACTGCCATAAATCAAGGCTGCTGTGGGCTCTGTGCTGTAAATGGGATTGCTCCATAGTTTTGGCATGCGGCAATCTGGCTTTGGATCTCTGAAAAACAGACAGCACACGGAAGGTAGTGCATTAATTTAGACCCATAAATTATGCACTTACTTTTATAATGTCAAACCATAAATAATGTTGATGCATTGGGAACTGCAACACATCACCCATAGAAATTATGCATTTGAGATGAATGGGGATGCTGTGATGGATAATGGATCTCAACCAGTGTGATCTATTTAAGTTTGCTCCCCAGAGGAAACGATGGCGCAGAATTAGGGAGACAAGTTCTACAGGAGCTGTTTGATATTCGCGAGGTGCGTCGCCAAACTTCGGTCAGTTGCAGTCCCGTGCATTGTTTAGAATCCGTCACTTCCGTAATTCTCCTTCTTCAGCGTTTATTGCCCTTTACATTAAAGAATGTTGCTTATTCAGAATGTATAATCCATCACAATAAAAACATATTTGCTCAGTTTATAACCTTACAAAAACCTGCAGCTGCATTCCTGCCTCCTCCTCTGATGAACATGTGCAGTTCTACTATAGCTTGGCCTCAGTGCCAAAAGAAATGTTGCCGCTGGTTATTCCTACCTACTCCCCAGAGTACCAGATGGATGATTAAGTAAGGGACTTTACTAAGGCTTGTGCAAATGCTTAGTACACTGAACTCCTGAATATTGTGTATTATCTGCCATTAGGCGGGGATAATACTAGCCACTCTCCCTGTAATGGCTTAGGAGAAGAATAATTGAATGTGCTTATGGGCTCTGGTTCAGTGGAGTCATATGTGAACCGGAATGCATCAACACTCATCTGGTGTTAATATTATACCTCTGTATTCTTCTTCACACTGAGAGGTGTGAGCTGTAACACGGTGAACATATCCAATCCAGTTCTGTGCTTTTATGATCTTCTGGATGTATTAATTATCTGCAGAGAAGCTTGTTTGGACAGCTCATTCATTTTTGCTTGATTGTATTGACAATCCTTTCTTAAGCAGTCAAGGTAAATGCCATGATCAATACTGTGGTATTGGCTTGCATTATCACAATAATCCTTGTATGTGAAAATGGCAACAGAGACTAAAGGAAAGCAGGATCATAGAGACTTTGTAAAGGGAAAATGTCTATTTGAAGATGTGATTAAACCATAGCAAAAACATCCTTGTTGTTTTTTAAAATGACATGGTATTGTTTGTTAGTAAAATGTTTTATACTTAAATCTCCTGTGTCTGCGTGATCAACACTTTTGATCAGGGTTTACATAAAGACTGGAGAACATCTGTTGTACTCGATGCTAAAACTGGTGATCGGTGATTGTTTGAAACCAAGCTAGCAAGCAGGTAGCAAGCCTACGCAGCCAAAATATTAAAACCACCTAATATTGTGAAGGTCCCCTGAGTTGCTGAAACAACCTTCATGGTCTGGATTTGAAAAGACCTCTGAAGGGGTCCTCTGCTATCAGGCACTGAGACATTTGTAGCAGATCCTTCTTGGTAGGGCCTTCATGGATCGGACCTGCTTTTAATGCACATCCCACAGATGCTGAGTCAGATTGACATCTGAGGAATTTGGAGGCCATGTCAACACCTTGAACTCTTGTCATGTTCCTCAGACTATTCCTGAACAATGTTGTCACTATGACAGGGTGCATTATCCTGCTGAAAGAGGCTACCGCCACCAGAGAATACTGTTACCATAAAGTGGTGTATGTGATCTGAAGGTTGAAGGTTTCCCAGCAGAACATTACAGAGCATTGCACTGCCTTTGCTGGCTTACCTTGTTCCCATAGTGTCCTCTTACCTTCTTCCTGCTGCCATCTTTCCCCAGGTAAAGGACACACTTCCAGCCGGTTGTCCACATGATGCAAAAGACCAAGCCACTTTCTTCCATAGCTTTACACTTGTGTGCCCAGTGGACAGGGGTTTAAGATTTAAGATTACGATTTTTAGCCATTTGTACAACAATAGCTCCTCTGTGGGATCAGACCACATGAGCCTGGTTTTGTTTACCATGTGCATCAATGAGCCTTATGTGCCCATAACTCTGTTGATGTCACTGGGTATCCTTCGTAGAACTTTTGGTACTTACCACTGCATATGCCCTACAAGCACTACCATTGTGGTGGTACTCTGACTCTGTTATCCAGCCATTACAATTTGTCCCGTATCTTTTTTACAGATTCATTTACTTTCATGTTTTTACTGCTTCCAACTCATCAGTTTTAGAAATTGACTATTCACTTCCTGCCCCATGCATCCTACGCCTTGACAGATGCCGTTGTAACAAGCTGATCAATGTGTGCTTCACTTCACCTGTCAGTGGTTTTAATGTTGTGGCCGATCGGTTTGTAATACGAGAGGAGCAGGGATTTGTCTCTGGGCAAATTAAAGCACAGCGTAACCCATGAATTGGCTGCACTTTAATAAATGTTCTGTCATTGAACTTGATACCAGACGGCAGCACGGGCATCAGACAAGGCCCCTGTTTTTGTGTGGCGAGTATAAATCATCTTGATGTTCACATGGTGGTCTTGTGTACACTTTAAATAGAGGGAGATGCTACATCAGCTGCACAGTGAAAGTTATGGACCATAGCAAAGTAATTAAACAGTGCGCCACGGGCAGAGTGCTGCAGTAAAATAATCAGAACATCTGAAGTTTGCAATGAATTGCCCATTTATTCCTGACTTATTGGTGTTTGATCCTTTAACACTGACCTCACTGTTTGAGATTGTAGAACTCTGGTGACACAGAGGGAGGACTGTTTTTTTCCCTTTCAGACACGAGACAACACCCAGTTTTCAGCAAGTATTTCCAGTTGACCCTATTTTCCTCCCCGGGATAATAAGCTCTGACACTGACAGTAAATATCTCTCTGGGTTTCATTACCCTCTGTTTGCCATCATAAATCCTTCCAAAGGAGAAACATTCCCCAAACTAGCCATGCAGGTAGATTTGTGCATGTGGCTGGTTGTGTGTGTGTGTACATTTGTGAGTTAGGTGTGGTTGTCTTTGCTGTGTGGTGCCAGCGAGAACCTGAAGGACTTTGCATACAGACACACACAAACAGATATACACGCCTCAATAAACTCCCTATCTTTGAATTAGGACGGCCTTCTCTAAGGTTGGACCAGACGCTCCTGCAGTGGATAGATTGTACAGTTTTTAAGATAGGAAGTGTTGGACAAGTATCTTCGAATAGTATATCATAGAGACTTTATGGCTGCTTTGGAAGGCAGTTTATTGTAGTGGGCTTTGTAAGAGTACAGTATATCCATGTCTCCAGCCCTTTGCTGCCCTTGCCACAAAGTCAACAGACTGCAGGGCTGTAGTCAGCGTCCCTGCCCCCTTGATTTAAGACTACACTTACCAGAACCCAGTGAGGCTGTTGGTCCTCTCTTTCTCTGAGAGCTGTCACTCTTGTGTGTAATTTGCCCTGCTGAAGGAAAAAAAAAAGCCCAACTCAAACCGTGAATAATGAGTGGTTGTTAGCTTTTGAGACAGAACAAGCAAAGCGAAACACAAAACACTCCAGTGAAAGAACTGTAATTACCCACAAGCCTATGAGTGCACTCTTAGAGGGATTGTTATTGTGTGTGAATGACCTTTCATGTCTTTGGCATGCTGCTCTGTGGCTCTAAGTTAGACTCTTGCAGTTCCATGCAATCTGGTAGCATGTAGATATAGGTGATAAATATGTCATCTATGGGTGCTTTTAAGAGACGGCTTTCAAAAATAACTTTTCCCTCCTTTTTTCACACAGTAAGAGTGTTCTGTAGTCTGAAGGTTCGACGATAGATCTCCCCTTTAAACCGCTCTCTTAAAAGCAAACAGAAATAGTGTTGTCAAAGCATAATTTTAGCAATGATTTTTTTTCCCCTCTGTGGATCTAAATAAAAAAAAAAATAAAAACCATTGTTTAATTTGCATTTCAACAAACAAAGCTGCTGATCTGGAGTTTAACATTAGCTTTGTTTAAGAAAAAAAAACCCAACCCTCGGAGACCACCCATAGAAAGATGGATTACTGGGAGATATGTGTGTCACAAAAGCCCAACCTTCCCTCAGCCCGTCCACAACTTCAAAAGTTCTGCTCGGGCTACAACAAATGGACAGATTACACAGTGACTCCGGGATGACAGATAACGCAGAGCAAGCAGAACTGCAGTGCGGGAACCTCCTGTTTCCAGGCCTCAAAGACTGACTTTTTTAAAAGATTTATTCCATCAGTCAAGTAATTAACATGATTTATGGTGCTAGGGTGACTGTTAGTGAGACAACAAAGGGGTCGGGCGGTTCCTCCCCCAAGGAGATGCTATCAGGTGTTTTCTGCTGCGCTTGCATTGCAGTCAGCATGCAGCTGTAAATCCAGCCATTCTGCATTGAAGAGAGAGATGACCCTCCCCTCCACCGCCACCTTCTTCTTTTCTTCCCTCTAGTTCTCTCCCCCTTCCTACTCACCCCGGGAGGTCACAAGTTCACAGCTCGGCCTTAACTGTTAAAACCTGGGGGCTGAACTTCTGACCTCACCTAGTGTAAAAGGGAGCACAGTGAATAGTGTTTATAAGGGCTGCCATTCGCAGAGGCCATAGGGGTTTAGTAAAGGGTGAAGCAGAGGCTGGGGCAAGGCCCACTCCTTGGCCAACTTACCCCAGTCCCAATGACCTTTAATAAAAAGGCAGTAAGTAAAGACTGCCCCTTAAGGCCAGTGAAGGGTACAGCACTGGCTCCAATCTTTTGCCTTTTGAGTCACACACATCAAACTATCTGCAAAACAACAGACACAGATTAATGTTTTTGGATTTTGTAGTATCCTACTGAGGGTTAACTATGAGGGTTGATCCAACACCGTGTGACAAATCTCTGAGCCTAATTTCAAGTCTGAAGATTTCCAGAGAGACGTCTTGATGGCAGTATAGATATTGCCTTGAAGCATTAGCATAGTAACTGTCTGAAAACAAACAATCATTTTCAATCTTTCCTTATTCATCTGTCACATAAAATATGTACAACACTCATACCTGCTTTCACAAGAGTGGCAGTTCCCCACATTGTTGTCGCTCGCAGGCAAAAACAAATGCGCAAGAAGTGCTTGGCTTAGCCCTGTTTACACACACTCTGCTTTTCCTGTAACCTCTATAAAAACAAAACACGGTTTCTCTAGGCTGCCTGTTTCCCTGTTAAAACAAGAGGGGGGAAAATTAAATGCCTACAAGCAGATTTTATGATCTGATAAAAGATGGCATTTACTGTTGACTGATTTACTACCTGCCAAAGTTTGTGAGTGTCTTGTAATACAGCATCAGCTCCACAACGGCATAGCAGACTTGTTGAGAGGGGCTTTCATCACTATGAATTTTTGTCTTATTTTTTGTCAACCTGCAGGATTTTCCATTAAAAAAAAATAACTGGAAACTGCAGAGAGCTGTGGAAGAAGCCCCGCTGATAAATAGCTAGAGTTAAAAATCATATCCAAACACTGCAAAAACTTATTTTTTCTAACTATACATTTTGAAGTTTTCCATCTCAACTGGCTCCTGCGCTCGTTGCCTTGTGCGTGTGGTATTGTTTGTCAGAGAGGACATTAGGCTTGGCAGGCAGTGAGGCATTACTGTGTCTATTACTACTTAGTGACTAGCATGTGGTAAAACCAAGCCTGAGTGATTTATTGTGACCATACAAATATTAGTTCAGCTAAGCCAGTGCTGCTTTGGCTCTAATCAGACGAGGCGATCTCCCTGTGTAAGTGACAGCTCAGACATCTCATAGAGCGGTGTTTACGTTCGCTTCTAGTTTCCTGACGTATACTCATGTTAACAAAATAAGCCTGGCTGACTGGTGTGGAATTTCGGCCTTGCTTGCGACCGCAGCTCTGTGTGACAGGATTTGTTTGTTAACAAAGGATTTATGGCTTCTTGGAGCTTTGTTAATTGCCCATTGTACTCCTGCTCTGTTGATGCATTTCTTTAATAACATGCTGAAAACATATTTTCATCTGCCATGGGTTGCTCCAGAGGATATATCAGATGATGAAGCATTGATCACTTGGGGTCTAAATCTCTGCAAATGACCTAAAAGATTGCTCCTGTGTTCTGTTTTTAGTCCACAGTGGCAATACAGTATACATCGTCATCTTTAAAATATATTAGCGCAGACATATTTTTGTACAGTTTCAGCTACTTCTCTTATTAAATTAAACATAACTCCTCTTCATACAGAAGTAGTGTTAATTTTAAGGATTGCTCTTAGTTTTTTTTTTTTTTTTGAGTTGCAAGAGTTAGAGCCTCACCCCTTTTTAATTTTCATTGAAATGATTCCAACCTTTCCCCAGTCGTTACCCAGCAGGATTTATGTTTGTTGGCTGTCGTGTCAAAAAAAAAAAAGTGTGAAGATGTGTTCCCTCAGTTGTTGTGTACTTTTTGCATGAAGAGACTCTCCGTTCTGCTGCACCTCTCCACCTTGTCTGCTTGGGTCGTGCATGTAGATCCTGTTTTCACAGAAAGCAGACTGTATTGCATTGTTGAAAATAACATTGTAGTTGGTCAGTGGGAATGTGTGCTGTAGCCTCCTTGGGGTTGCACTGCATTCTTCCTATTCTTGATCTTATTTACTTGAAGCTCTTTTTTACTTAAAACCCATTGTGTTTAATTTCTGACTTGGTATTTGTGGTTGCCTTGGGTCAATTTTGTTTGACAAGTGTTGAAAGGCTGTTATGAATATATCGGATCTCTGGAGAAAACATGCTGTTCTTTTAAGCTGCAGCAGAGCAGCCTGGGCCTGGAGTTTTGTCCTCATGTAGTTAGCAGTGGACAGCGTGGTCTCAACAACAGGATCTCTCTCTGTGCAGATCAAAGAGCATGTGTGGCGGGGGCGGCAGCAACTTGCACCTCATTCGTTTTAGTTTCATCCCCACCTCCTCCCATCCCAGCCTCTTTAAATAAAGGCAAACTGAGGTGAAGGAAGCCCTCCATGTCAGTTGTAGCATTCTTTGTTGTTTCTCCTTTGTGTCTCCTCCCCTTCTCCCACTGAACTCTGGCTGCACTTTGACCTCTCAGTGACTACTACTTAGGCATTTTGGCCTAACTTTTTTAAAGTCCACACATAACCTGTCCCTCACCTCTTGACTAACCATGAAGCAGTTGCTTGACCCTTTTTATTTGTCCTCCTACCTCCCAGGTCATGCAGTTTTACAACTCAAAGCTAAATGTGGGAAATGGGCAGGCAGAGTTAATGGTGTCAGGAAGTCCGGATCACATGACCACAGCCAAGTGCACTGGTGGGAACATTATCTTGACCTTTTTAAAATGTACTAATGATGATGTGATTACATATAGTGAGATATTACAACTTCACCTTTGACTTTGCACTATTTTGAGTAATATTCACTTTTTTTTTTTTTGTCCTTTGGAGGCTGTTTAAATAGAGGCTTTCAGAAAAGAACCATGAAGCCGTGATTATAAAAAAATATATTTTTTATTTCTTTGTCAAAAACAAACAAACATTGAGCACAACTGTACAGTATTTATTAAAATGGGACATGCATTCATTAAACTCCACAGCATATTCCCAGATGCCTGAAAAGAATATACAGCAAAAGAGGACCATGTTATATACGAGTCCAAAGCTGTGGCAGTCTTGAATAATAGCCTATTTATGCACTATTAACTAGATCTTTACAGTCTTAATGTCATTGAAAGTCATTAAAATGAGATACTGTATATTTTGCTTGCTAAGGAAACATATAAACCAATGATGTATTTCCGGAAAATATTGAAATGTCTTTATTCAACCCAGTGTACATGGTGAGTATAATTTTCCATAATCACACCCCATTACGTTTTGTTTCTTCGCCTGTGTGTTTCTCTCGGTGTAATATCTGCACTTATGCATGTATTTTGGTGCATTCATGCATATGTGTACATGCATGCACAGATTTGTGCATACAGTGTGTGGGTTTGTTATGCGAGGGGGTGTTTTGTGCGTGCGTGTGTGTGTGTGTCCCTCTGTGCGCCTCATGGACGAGCGGTGCTTAAATGACAGTGTTTGATCAATGGTGCCAGGCTCTGCCCTTGGTTCGTTTGCTTTTTGCTCGTCATTACTAACATGGGCTGAAATATCTGGGTAACAAAAATTGATATAATGACGGAGTGTGCCTTATTATCTCCAAGCTACATCAGATTGGCAAACTTCTGAGGGAAAGCAAAATGTCTGGGAAATATTACGAGTCATTTATCAAGTCCTTCTCATTAGCATATTGCCTACAGAAGCACTTGCAGAAATCTAAATAAAAGTGCCCGATTGGGAGTTGGTTCCATTTTTCTTTTAGCTGAAAAAAACCCCTCTCTGAGGCCTTTGTGACCTTGACTTCAGTGTGGCCTCCCACTATTGACAGTGCAAACGCTACCCCTTATGAGCCAGAGATCTTGCTGTCACCCATTGGTGATAAGCAGAAATACTGCACATAGTTGGCAAACACAATGACGCTTCATGTGTCAGTCACACTGGTCCAACCGCGTCCGATGCTCACATGTGATTGTTTGAGTAAGTTTATGATCGCCTGCAAATGTGGTTAGCGCTACAACAATAGTGGCAGAGCTATATTAATTAGAAGGTGACTGAATACTCCATTTTTCCTTGTCACATTGAGCTTGGTCCCAGGTGTACTGCGACAGAGGAGGGAGAGGTGGTGGAGTCTAGATGAGGCGCACCCAGCCCTGCATCCAGCAAACCGAAATAATGAGTTTCCTTCCCCCTTTAGCCACTGTATGCACCATGATATACAACTCGCAATTAAGCATGCCTTGGTGATCCAGTGATTAATGTCTCTTGTGGCGGTTGTGAAGGGACTGGGACTTAGTCTGAGACTGGGGGACTGGCTGAGACTCCCTGTTTGTATTCCTATCATGGCTGCACCTCTCTCTTTCCCCTCTCTCGGCCTCACACACACACACACACACACACACACACACACACACACACACACACACACACACACACACACACTTGCTCTCTCCTTCTCCTTCTTAACCAGTCTCCATTACAGGGAAGATGGAGAGGACCATTTGCAATTCAGTAACCTTTATGACAGTGCACTCTTTAATCAGAGGCCCGTATTTCCTTTGTAGAGCAACACACAGGCACTTTCACATGCACACAGAAAT
>OOFC01037116.1:4464-34865 GCA_900323345.1 Pseudochromis fuscus | reverse complement strand
AGCCGCTATTGAATTTATTCGAACAGTTTCATGTGGTCCACTCTGACCGGGTCTGATGTGACGACGCTAAATGTATCGGCGGCACGGAACTTGCTAGCTTGTAAAAAGCCAACGAGCTTCGTGCCGCCGATACTGAGCCACACCGGTGTTTAAGTTCAAAGTGTCGGAAAAAAGTAGCGGCTTACAGTCCGGAAAATACGGTAATTACTTTGAGCTCTTATTGTGTGTCCAGTATTAAACAGGTGGTCCAGCAGAACAGCGGTAAAGAGCAAAAATGCGATGAGCGTGACGGCTGGTGTGTTATTGGGACCACGGACAAGCTGAGGGACATAATCTCAGCCATGATCAAGAAGGTCGTCCGAGCACAGAAGCCAGGTGAGGGACATGCCCATTGCAAAGACCTGAATGTGATATTCAGCCCCGCTTATGGACTAGCTTCTCTTGATTTCTTTACTCTGTATATTTTTTACCAGATTTCTTTTTACTAGCCATTAAGCTTTTAATCTTGTGAACCGAGCTATGATCCTTTATCCCATTTAATGGTCTGATAAGGTTATTTGCCGCCTACTGGGTGGATTAGATTCCTGCAGCACCAGAAACATGCCAGTCATCCTTGGGTGTACTGTGTTTGGTGCTGATTAGTAAAAGCTAGCATGCTAATACACTTTTGCAGTAGTCAAGATGCTAAACTGTGAGAGTGGCATTTAACTACTAGCATGCTTATACAAGTTCCCTTGTACCTTCTGCTTATTTTAAGTAATATGAGTTGCCTCCAACAGGTGACAGTTCCCAATATTTGACATAAAATCTGTGTGACTTCTCATATTGATCATTGCACTGCTTGATACCCACAGTCTAATCTATATTGGTGTGTAACACTGCATTAGCCTGCAATATTTGAACTTCTTATAATTGTAATAAAGACAGCAGGGTGATAATTCTGCTCACATTTAACAACCAGAGGTTATTTGAGGCTTTTAAGGTCATTGAGATAAAGATTGTTGTAGAATTCAGTCAGACCACAGTGGGAGAAACCCTCTGTGAGAACATCCAGTATCTGGTGTGGACAGTGGAACAGGTAGATAACAGGTAGATAACAGGTAGATAACAGGTAGATAACAGGTAGATACAGTATCTGCTGTGGTGTAGTGGAACAGGTAGATAACAAAGGGGGCAGAGCTGTAAATAGTAAACACTGTTAGAAAAGTATGTAGTGCTCTTTGATCTGTTACCTGATGTTAATTCTCTCTTTCAGCTTTTTCAGAAATCCCCAAAAGACGAAGACGCAGAGGCGCAAATTCAAAATCGCCAGCAAGAGATGCAGAGGAGGAGGAGGAGGAGGGAGAGTATGAAAACAAGGAAGATGAAGAGGAGGATGAGGAGGATGAATTTCAGCCATCTGAGGGAAGTGAAAATGAGATGGAGACAGAAATTCTAGATTACATGTGACAGGAGCAAGTTGATGTCACCTCCACCTGGTTGTTAATATTTTTCATCATCACTTTCTGTGACCTGTTGATGTAAATGTAAATAAAGATTTAGTATTTGTAAAAGCTTGTGTCAGAGCGGCTTCATTTGTGTTAGAAGAAGCAGATTCTTGTTGTGTTTGTTTGGATGCACATCTTTGGTCAATACAATATATATAAAAATATATATGTAAAATTTGTCTAGTCAAATATTAAAAATCATAACCTGAAACAGAAATATAATAAAAAAAAACATAATGGGAATCAAATGTGAGATGCTTCCCTGATGTTGGTCATGCTCTACATCCTTTCACTGAACATGGAAAGAATTGCAAGAATTTCCTCACTGTGCGATCAATAAGTTTTATGAATAGATATCCATGAGATTTGCCTAAAATGCTACAAACTGTGACAAATCTATCACAGTCACTGTACTGAGTAATGTAGAATATGGACTCGGATTCAGGCAACTTCTTATTTTTTAATCCCAAGTGCAATTCAATATCTGTGTAGCAGTCACAGTCATAAAGAAAAAATCAGCAGCAGTTGTCAGTGGCAACAGGTTGACAGACAGAAAACCCGAGCAAAGCAGCAGACACTTGATAATAAAGTGCACATAGTACAAGAACCTATACATATAGAAAGACAATAATTAAATTTAAAGCCTGATGACAGAAGGAATAAAAGAGTAATGGATTTCCTCTTTGTGGCTCGATAGCGCCATCCTGAGGGTATTAAAACAAATTCATTTCTCAGTACATGGTCACCCTGGCCTTCTGGATCACCAAGTCTTTTCAGTCGAACTCCAGTAATCTTCAAACAGACACTGACGATGTTATTGAGATGTTTCAACTCATGAAACTATCAGATGAAAGAAACGTGGCATAAAATGTTTGAAGACACATTAAAATATTTCAGCTTCTCCATCAAGTGAAGCGTTCGTGGAGCCCATTCAACAACTGGCCTGGGGGTGGATTTCCTCTACCAGAGGCCCGGCACCTCAAGGGTCCTGCGCAGCATCTTAGCTGTTCCTCAGACTGCACTCTTCTGGACAGAGACCTCAGATGTTGCTCCTGGACTCTGCTGGAGCCACTTCCTCAGTATGGGGGTCACAGCCCCGAGTGCTTCACTGTTGCCATCATCTTCTAGATCTTCCCTGGCTCCTCTTTCAGTCCTTGGTATTTCTCGATCATCTCGTGTTCCTTATTCTTGATGTTGCTGTTACGTGGGACTGCCTCATTTATCACTATGGGCTTCCTCTGCTGCTGGTCCACCACTACAATGTCCAGTTGGTTCACCATCCCCTGTTTGTCAGTCTGTATCTGGAAGTCCCACCGGATCTTTGGTCTGTCATTCTTAACCACCTTCGGGGGTGTGTCCCATTTTGACCTGGGGACTTCCAGGTACACCCTGGACAGGTCACCACGCAGGGCTAACACACAAAGGCAACCATCCACACTCCCTCTCAATCACTCTCACAGTCGATATAGAATAATTAGTTCACCCAACAAACTCCACACAAAGCCGAGACTCTGTGGGGAGTAACTGAGTTAGGCAACAGTGCTAACCACTGCACGACTGTCCTGCCTTCATGTACAAATTGTAAGCCACAATTAAGGTATTTACAGGTTAGCTTTAAAGTTCTGTAGGATGAACGAGGATAACCTTTTCAAACTGACTGGTGTGACTTTGAGGCCAGTTGGACAGCTGTGTAAACCCCATCGAGATTGGCTTCCTGATAGATAATGGTACAAGTTGGAAAACAATATCCTTCTGAAAGACGAATCACATGGATATCTTTTCAATAAAGGCCAAGGCATGTCTATTTTGGGGGCAATTTTGACTTTACCCGGGAATTTCATAAAGTCTCTTCTTTTTGAATGAATGAATTAAATGTCTCGTGACTACAGCAAAGCCATACACAATAGTAGTGGCCTTCTCTGAATGTCCAGAGGTCGTGATATTTTAAAATGCAGAGAAAACCTGTAAGAAAGTCAAATGGAAGTACTGATGCATAAAATAGGGATGCCCCATTTCTTTTCTTGCATTTGTAAATACTGTTTAACCTTTGGTTATTTGGCTCCATTGAGAAATATGTAGCATGTGCCATAAGGAAAAGAGTCCACCACTGCTGTAGTTCTTACACACTTTTATGAGCCTTTCACTTGTCAAGACATTTTTAGCAAAAACTGGATTGGAGGGACTCCATGATAAAGACTGAGAAAACTGCAGTGACCACGAGATGGTTAAATGTTGTGTAACACGAAGACAAGCAAGCCACTGGACTGCACACTCCTCAGATGACATTTAGGGGAGGGGTCTCCTGAATAAAAGCCTGGTCGACAATCAACATGGATCTCAAAGGTAGGTCATGATGGCGAAGCTGGGGATTCTGGTTGCTCTTGCTGTGTTTCTGGAGACGGTCTCTGCAACCTCTGTAAGTGCTGCACCATTAAAAAATACATTTTAACTTTTAGTGTATGATTTCTTGACTATTTGGGGACTATTAATCATTGACAGAAATACAGTATTGAGTTTGGTTGAGAGACTGATTCATGCATTTTTTCAACAGAATTCAAACCTAAATGTGACAAATTATAATAAGTATTTAAGAAAAATACATAATTTTTGCCGGATGATATATCAAGGCCTTTTCTGTGCATCATTTCCATAGCTCGGGGTGGTGTACACGGAGGGTGGGATGGTTAAGGGCGAAAATGTTCGTCTTGGTTTCCGCCGCCACATGGACATCTTCAGGGGGGTCCCCTTTGCTGACATCCCCGGACGGTTTGAGAAGCCAAAGCGTCACCCTGGCTGGGATGGTGGGTGGACTGACTTCAATTTTTCACTTTTTGAATTGTACATCTAGACAAGTAACTGAAAACTATAAAGACATGTATGATATCTAAGCCTCTAAGCTATCACTGCCATGACTCCTAACTGCCAATATTGCTCATATAACTCTAATTGATTAAAAAAAGGCTTTATCCCTTTCACGTAGAGGCAAATGAGCATCGGAAACTTAAACTATGATGTAGAGTCCATAAAAACACTTACACTGTGTGTCTCTGCTCAGGTGTTCTGAAGGCCACTGAGTTCAGACCGAGATGTATGCAGGTGAACCTTCTGATGAGTGACACCAGAGGCAGTGAGGACTGCCTTTACCTGAACATCTGGGTCCCTCATGGCCGCTCAGGTAAAGACCGACAGGAGAGTCCATAGAGTCTCATCTCAGTTGGATCACCTCTAAAACTGTGTCTTTGTCCCCTAGTGTCCACTGACCTGCCTGTCATGGTCTGGATCTACGGAGGAGGTTTCCTGGCTGGAGGCTCGATGGGTGCCAACTTCCTGGATAACTATCTGTACGACGGGCAGGAGATCGCAGACAGAGGGAATGTGATCGTGGTGACGCTGGGATACCGTGTGGGAACTCTGGGCTTCCTGAGCACTGGGGACTCGAGTTTACCTGGTAGGACATTAAACCGTACTGAGCCTGGTTGATGCTGATAATTGTTTAAATAAACTAGTAAATCTTCCCTGTCAACTCGATTATGTTTGACCCTCGTCAGGAAATTATGGTCTGTGGGATCAGCAGGCTGCCATCGCCTGGGTGCACAGGAACATCCGCTCATTTGGAGGAGACCCCGACAACATCACCCTCTTTGGAGAGTCTGCAGGTGGAGCTAGTGTTAGCTTCCAGGTGAGAGGCCTCGTTGTTTAAATAATAATAAAAGAGAAAATGTCCAACTAGTTTATACAGTATGAAAACTACTCTATTTAAACATACTAAATGATCTTTTCTGTATTGACTCACAGACTCTCACTCCACACAACAAAGGGATGATCAGGAGGGCCATCTCCCAGAGTGGGGTCGCCCTTTGCCCCTGGGGTATCAATGAAAACCCCCGCAGGTTTGCAGAGGAGGTAAATAGTAACATCTCTGACATGTTAACACTGAACACTCACGAATCAACAGAACTTCAAAGACATAAATCCAACTGTAGGGCTCAGAATTACTAAAAATGGCTTGAACCCACTCCCCAGATCGCTCTGAAGGTCAACTGCCCCACTGATGAAAATATGGTTGCCTGTTTGAAGATGACTGATGCCGTGCTCCTAACAATGGCTGGCACTCTCGATTTGTCCAGCTCTGCAGATCGTAAGTACTACGCATCACACTGTGCAGTTACTGTCCACGTTTTAGATATTGTATTGACATTTTGTATCAGAGGAACATAGCGAGTGAAGTCCACTATATGTTATGACTGTGTACAGATTCATCACAGCACATTCATTCCAAAGATCAATACATCTCACCAGTCATATAGTCTTGAATGTCTAAAATGACAATGGCAGACACACATACAACATGTAGTCTGTGTTGTACATAGTCAATATTCTGACAGAGCTTCTATCTTCACCAGACCCTCTTGTATTCAACCTGTACCTGTCTCCTGTGGTTGATGGTGACTTCGTGCCGGATGACCCTCACAACTTGTTCCACAATGCGGCTGAAATTGACTACATCGCTGGAATCAACGACATGGATGGACATTTCTTCACTGCTCTGGATGTTCCTTCAATTAACTCTCACTTGGTGGACACCCCTATGTGAGTTCAGGTCACTTGATCAGTACCAAACAATGATTAAGCCAAAATAGCAACACACTGTGCATTAGCTAAAATTGTGGAGCCATTGGTTGTTATGGCGTCAGGATAACACTGTGTGTTCCTCATTGCAGTGAGGAGGTAAAGAGGCTCTTGGCTTCTTATACTAAGGACAAGGGCAATGCTGGTTTGGACAATGCCTACTCCACATACACCCAAACCTGGGGAACAAACCCCAACAAGGAGACCATCAAGAGAACCGTTGTGGACATTGGAACAGACTACATCTTCCTGGTTCCTACTCAGGCTGCCCTTTATCTCCATGCTAACAACGCCACGTGAGAATAAGATCTCAGTATCCAGATGTTGCTTATCGTATTTATTTAACTGCACAGTGGCCATCTATTGACACAGGCTTAAACTTGTAATAATCCATTAAATTAAAATGTCCTTTAACTGCTACTTTTCACACAAAGTGATAAATGTCGGCTATTTCTTTCTATAAAATCATTTTGTGAAACATTTAATTACAAAACAATTTAATATAATTATCATTTTTATTAGACTGTTACAGATTGCATGTGGAATATACACATACAAATTAATTAATTAGTTAAAGTAACTTTTTGTATTTATCTGAAATAACTTTTGATTAACTATCAATAAGGCCTGTTTCAGCTTCTGAAAAGATACATTCTTTCATTGCAAAAACTACTATCAGACATCTAAAAACTTTAGGAAATGAAAAACCTTCCAGTGCACAGCTTCTGTTTTATTTTTTTACCAGATTCTGACACTTGATCCCTGATCCCTGTTTTTCTTGTTTCACCAAAGAACTGGACGAACCTACTCCTACTTGTTCTCTGAGCCCAACCGTATGGGCGGCATTGGCAGACCCTACCCAAGCTGGATGGGAGCTGACCACGCTGACGACCTGCAGTACGTGTTTGGAAAGCCTTTCACCACACCACTGGGATACTGGCCTCGCCATCGTGACCTTGCTGGCTACATGATTGCCTACTGGACCAACTTTGCCAAAACTGGGTATAATTCTACAAACACAAAACACTGAAGTATCATAGAAACTAATCAGATTCACACACAGAAGAAAAAAAAAATTCAGCTGCATCATTTCAACTTCTGTTCATTCTGGTTTTGCCACAGAGACCCCAACAAAGGAGATCTGAATGTGCCTGCTATCTGGCCCAGATTCACAGGTACTGGTCACCAGTACCTCGAGATCCATAATAAGATGGGCAAGGACTATGTGAGACAGAAGTTGAGGACCCGTTATGTGCATTTCTGGACCAGCGTCCTGCCCAACCTTCCCACGGTCGTCTCAGAATAAATGGCTTGTGCCATCACCTGTGCACCTTCGGAGATAAGTGTGGCCTCAGGATTGGTTCAGGAAAAATAAATATTTGATGCATATAAATGAGTTTTGCAGTCACTTCACTGAGCATATTTAATTCTCTGTGTCTGACATAACACAACATTCATAGCTCTTAGCTAAGATAAATAGTAAACACCTGGCCTGGAAATCTTCAATGTGACCCAGAGGTGCACAACAATTTTCTACCATTGGGAGGTGGGACAACCCACACATGCATGGTGAAGAAAAGAACATGTAGATGTGGATAAATACACCTGCAAGGGAGATGCACTCAGCAGATTGTACACTTTTCTTATTCTTCATTCAATCGCCAGAAGACTTCTTTGAGTACATTGCATTGAGTTTGGCAGGTGATGGTTTGTGTCGGTGGTGACCTGAAGAACTGAAACTTACCACTGAACCAGGAGGTGACATACCACTGCTAACTTCATTTTGTCCTTGCATTTCTTGCTATGTGTATACCACCAGAGATCACCAAGCCAGGGCTCAATGTCAAACTTAGAAAACACACAAACAAGAACAAATCTTCTGTAATAAAAAGTGAATTTCACAGTTATTTGCATAAAGGACCTGTATTCTTTATTACCTTAATATTACACCTATCAATATCTACCTCACCACATGGATGTTTTTTTTTCAATCAATGGCAGCCCTGAAGCGGTGCAATGTTATTTTGGTGTTTTTTATCTGAACTCAAACTGTGGGTTATTTGCTCATGTGAGAATGAATGCACCTGTTTCTGAGTCAACAACACAACTGGCTTCATTACCAACACCACAAAGGCTGCTGGGCTTCCACATGGTAGGTGCTTCAATACCTGTACATTTACACTGCATGCTCTGTCCTATCACCATGGTTGGTAACAGGATTTTAGGGATTATTTTATTGCAGAAAGAAATCTCATTCATTCAAGCATCAGGACTGTATTTCTCATAACAGAAAGAGGTAAAAGTAACTACATGAACACCTGTCCTGTCGGGAATCGGCAGCTACACCGGGTTGTTTCCCAGCAGAGGTCGAGATTCAGAGGTCAAAGATCAAGGCCAGTCAGACCACAAGGGGACAGCATGGGTATAAAAGTTATATAATACAAGATTTTTTTTGTGCGTGTATATAAGCACATGGAGAAGCACTCGCTGGTGTCTGGACAGCCATGGAGACAGTGAAGATTTTGTTGGCCTTCGTCCTGTGTCTGGGAGCGGCCTCTGCAGCCTCTGTAAGTCTGAAAGGATTTATTAGAATATGCAAATGTGTGACTCAAAAGCATGTATAATTTGCATAGACAGATTAATTTACTCCTGATTATTAGAAGATGTCTTGACTAATTTTGGATGAAGGTATTGTGATTTATCAGGTGCTTAACAGCTTCTTAAACGTACAGTCTGTGAGCGGTGACCATATACAAATTAGAAATTCAATGGACATGAATTTAGGGAATATTGTGATAGGTTCACATTTTTACTACTGTATTATTTACGTTCTTAACACTTAGGATGACAGTTTTATTCTGTCAGTGAAGGTAAAAGGTGTTTATTGACTGTGTCTGCAGCTGGGCGTGGTGCAGACAGAAGGTGGCAGTGTTCAGGGAAGAAACATTCCCCTCGGTCTTTTCCGCTCTGTGGATGTTTTCAAAGGAATCCCCTTTGCTGCGAAACCAGGAACCTTTGAGAAACCCAAACCTCATCCTGGCTGGGAAGGTAAACTAAGCAGAGCTGGACATTTTAATGTATCATTAGGATAATCAGCAGCATCTCACTTACACTGCAACATCTTTTATTCATGCATGTTATTGTTTTTGTTGCTTACCTACCTAGGTGTCCTGAAGGCAACAAAGTTTGCACAGAGATGTCTCCAGATCAGCATGCTCCAGACGTCAACATTTGGTAGTGAGGATTGCCTTCACCTCAACATCTGGGTTCCTCATGGCCGACAAGGTAGATTTTTGTTTTCCTGTATGTTAGAAATAATAATTATACACCAGAAGTGTTTCCTTGTGAAATATAAATACATCTTTTGTTCTCATCCAAGTGTCATCAAACCTCCCAGTGATGATCTGGTTTTATGGAGGAGGATTCATGGTCGGTGGTTCTATGGGAGCAAACTTTCTGAACAACTATCTGTACAGCGGACAGGAAATTGCCGACAGGGGTGATGTCATCGTGGTGTCAGTGGGATACCGTGTGGGAACCCTGGGCTTCCTCAGCACAGGGGACTCTGACTTACCTGGTGGGTGCAGTTAATGGGAATCATCAGAGATCTTGTACACTTTCCAGTTTCTCTCATTTCCTATTCTCCTACATTAGGCAACTATGGTCTGTGGGATCAGCACGCTGCCATCGCCTGGGTCCACAGGAACATCCGCTCATTTGGAGGAGACCCCGACAACATCACCCTCTTTGGAGAGTCTGCAGGCGGCGCTAGTGTTAGCTACCAGGTGAGAGGTGCCACCATTTGGTACCAATTTATTCTAAAGAATAAGCTGAAAATTGTTTTTGTTTGGAAGTAAGTAAAATATTAAAAAGACCTGTCAGGGTGTTTCCAAGCTGTTGTCCCTCAGTATGATAATAGCCTTAATAGATATTCAGTCTTTAATAAAGCAATTACTATTTTTTATAATCATATAAACCAACCAATAATTTATTCCTCCCAACAGTGGTTACCAATCTTACCTTATCATTTAAATTCATTTAAACTCTACTCTTTTACTTTATAAAAGTGCATATTGGTATCACCTGGTTGAACATTTATTGCTGACAACTTCCAATTCTTTATCCATACTTTTAGGCAACAATTTACAACTATGTAGCAATAACTAAAAAACAATTTACCCTTACCTTTAGCTTTTTATTTCACCTGTGTATCCACTACTAGCTAACAATTTCAACAAGTAACCATACTTTTAGCTGCAAGATACAAATGTCCACCTTTATCACAAATTCTAGCTATGAAATAGCGGTTTTGACTATTTACCCATTATGTTTAGCTAACTGTTTAGCTTGTTTATCCATAGTTTTACCTAAATGGTCAATGGAGCACATTTATATAGCGCTTTCTTGATGTTAGCTAGGTTCCAATGCGCTTTACAAGGCAACTCATTCACCCATCCACACACACACAATGGCCACAGAGCTAGGATGCAAGGCGCTAGCCACCACTGGGAGCAATTTAGGGTCCAGTTGCCCAAGGACACTTCAACATGTGGACACGAGGAACTGGGGATTGAACCCACAACTTTACAATTCATAGGCAACCTGCTCTACCACCTGAGCCACAGCCACCCCCAAGTACAACTGTCAACTTCTATCCAGCAATTTTAACTGTTCACTAATACTTTAGCTAACAGTTACTGATGGTTTGTCCATACTTTTAAGCTAGTTCTTTTACCTGTTTATCCACCATTAGCTATTATCTTAACCATTAGCCATTAGCTAATAATTTCTACTGACAGCCCTACTGTTGGGTGTCATGTAATGATGTCCACCTTCATACTACCAATATAAACTGGATATTTGTACTGTTTATCCCTTACAAAGCTAACAGTTTCACCTGTAAGCCATAGCCTACAGCTAGTTTTTCCAACCATTTCTTTTATCTTCATTGTTACTTATCTATTTTAATTATTTCTGGATTATCACTTTGTTAGTTGAGCTAATCTCTCCAAGTACCAACAGGCCTCTGCAAAAGTACCACCTGGTAAACCCTGACTTACAAACATGTCTGTATACCAGTCATACATGGAAAATTCATTGATGAATGTGATTGCAAGTAGTACTTTTTTTTAATAATGTTTGTATTCCTACACAGACGCTCACTCCTCACAACAAAGGGTTGGTGAAGAGAGCCATCTCTCAGAGTGGAGTTGCTTTCTGTCCCTGGGCCCACAGCAGAAACCCACGCAAGGTCGCAGTGCAGGTATGTCACAGTCAGATATCACACAGACTGACCTTCTTCATGACAGGATGGCAGCTTTTATTCACCAATAAGCTACATTTAGTTTCAAGTACTGGCTTTTAAACAAGAAATACCTGCTGCATACTCAGTTATGCTGCATTACATTGTATATATCAGTGACTTCCTGTATATTATCTTGATACTTTGTACATCCATTTAACTCTGTGTGTCTTAGCATGTGTATTTTGATTTTCATTGTTAAGTTTTGTCTCAGTCTCCCCCTTCTGGTCAGTAGATAGATGAGGTGGAAAAAAGGGTGATGTCACAAAATGAATATTGTACTAACCTTCATCACATGGACACAAACATGACAATAAATGAATAGTGAGAATATATCAGGTCTACATGCATTTATTTTTACAGGGTAAAAGTTTGGGGTTACCCTATTAAAAACAATGGTTTTCCAATGACAACCACGTTGTTCTACATGTTTACTTCTGATTACATGTGTTTCTGACTTTAACATGATTTAAAACACTTGTGTCTCTCCCACTGTCAAACACAGAAGAGGCAGAGTATATATTTACTCGATATACTTTGATGTTTGTGTTTGCTATATGTGTTCAGATGTAATTTACATATATTTTGTGATACTTGTTTAATGTAAAAGTTGGTCAAATGGGTTTTATAGGGTGTGTACAAACTTTTGAGCGGTAGTGTCAAAGAGAAGTTTGTGTCAGTGTCCTGTGTGCTATTCTACTTAGTAAACACTTTGTTACCTACCATGTGCTCAGGTTGCTGAGAAGGTCGGCTGCCCCACTGATGACGGCATGGTGTCCTGTCTGAAATCCATTGATGCTAAAACTCTCGCCATGGCTGCGCCAATGATCGTCCAAGGCTCCCCAGACCGTGAGCACATCCACTGAATGGAGGAAAACATTCAAAGATCTTACATGAGAGTACAAGAAGAACTAACAAGAAAATAAAACTATGTCCATCTGTCTCAGATCCTGGTGTGAGCAACCTGCTGCTGTCTCCTGTTGTTGACGGAGACTTTCTCCCGGACCAGCCTGCCAACTTGTTCCACAACGCTGCTGAGATCGACTACCTTGCAGGTGTAAACGACATGGACGGACACCTCTTCACCTCACAGGACATTCCTTCCCTGGGCAATAAGAATCAGGACACTCCTGTGTAAGGCAGATTTGTATGTGGAGAGAAAACAATCATGGAAGTCTATTGATTCATAAATCTCTCTACGTTGTGTATAATCGCAGAGAAGATTTGAAGAGACTCCTGGCTGCTTATGCAAAGAGCCAAGCTGGTATGGAGACTGCTTTCGCTGAATACTCGTCCAACTGGGAATCAACACCCAGCCAGGAAACCATCAAGAGAACTGCAGTGGATATCGGGACGGACTACATCTTCCTGGTTCCCATACAGACTGCCTTATTCCTGCATGCAGCTCATGCCACGTGAGACTATCAGCTACATTCTTTTGTCCTAAAAATATCTTTCAGTTGTTGCAGATACATTAAATTGTGTTGTCTCCAACAGGTTGGGTCGTACCTACTCCTACCGATTGTCTGAGCCCAGTTTAATGGCTGGACCAGGCAAACCCTACCATGACTGGGTGGGCGCCGACCACGCTGACGACCTTCAGTATGTCTTTGGGAAACCCTTCACCACACCAAAAGCTTACAGGGACAGACACAGAGACCTGTCCGCCTACTTGATCGCCTACTGGACTAACTTTGCTAGAACTGGGTAAAACTTGAGGATTTTACAAAACTTTTTCCTGCAAAATGACTGTTTATCCTCAACCATTGCTTCCTGTTTGTCTACAGAAACCCCAACAAAGGAAACCTGAAGGTGCCTGTGATGTGGCCTGAGTTCACCAGCAGTGGACAACAGTTCCTGGACATCAGCGGGACGATGAATGAAAGCTCCATTGGCCAGGAAATGAGGCTGCGCTTTGTTTACCTTTGGATGAGCACCCTTCCCAGCCTCCCATCAGATAATGCTCAGTGATGCGTTTAAATAGGACACCAATTACACAAATAAATGAGTGCGCACAACAAAACATTGTCTGTGGGTTTTTATTTTTGACTACCTACCAGAGGTGGTGGCTTTCAAAATCATCCGAATCAGAAAATAAATATTGTTTATCCCAAAGGGGGAATCATGCACGTAATGAACTGCAATCCTACATTAAACATAAATAAGATAAAGCAGAATAAAAGTTAGTTTAAAATCCGATTTTTAAAAATAAATAGATAAAGCGTACAGAACATTTCAGCAACAACACATTATGAATGAATAAAAAACAAATCCTCTTTACTTCACTGGGCTTCCTATAAATGAATATTGGTGTATCCTCACTGGATGTTTTTTTAAAAAAGATTTAGATATTCATCAGATATGAAGTATAAATCAGACATTGGGAACACAATGTGCATATCTACAGATAATAATAACACATTTACTTAAGCTATAACTCGCAAGAAGAACTATGATGTTTCTACTTTGAATCTGATAGATGTAATTTAATACTTGCAGAGCATCATTTCCAGATGGCCACAAGAGGGCGCATGCAGCTCAAGATCCAGTCTCTTCCATCCATTCATCCAGCCATCATCTGCACCCCCTACCGTGTGTGGTACACTGTGGACAGGTCCACCACGGGGACAACAGACCTATGGTCAGTTGAAGAAGTAAGAAAGAAAGAAAGAAAGAAAGAAAGAAATAATAAAGAAAGAAGAAAATATAGATAGATAGATAGATAGATAGATAGATAGATAGATAGATAGATAGAAGTACTACAATATAAAGAATATACTACCTAAAATATAAGCTACAAAAATAAAATCCATAAAAATAAAATCCATAAAAAAAAAAAATCCATAAAACAAGTGTGCAAAGTGTGACTTCTAAGGACTCAGATATCTTCTCTGTACAGAGAAATATCGCACTCATTGAACTTAAGGAATTCATCTCGCATCATACAAAAGTTAGTTAGTAACTCCCATCCCTAAAAGACAAAGCAAAGTCCAATAAGAAATGCATCCAAGTGTTGTTAGGTGTGGCTTACACAGTGTTGACTCGTCTCCAAAGAGTCAGTGCGCGCAACTCTGTGATGCTACTTGTAAAGTGACCCAGACGCTGTGGAAGTCACAGTCAGAACATGTCTAGTGCCAGGGCGGCTGCTGTCATCGGGCTGGGAGTCGGTGCCGTGCTTATCACACGTGTAGGAGACCCGCTGGACTTAACAGACAGCGGGTCTTATGTATGGAGCGACACGGCGTTACGCGGCGCCCTAGCGCGGGTTGTCCTCTGTCTCATCGCCGGAGTTTCCCTCTTTGCAGTGGGCTGGCTGTACCGCCTGCTCTTCTGTCCCCTGGAGCTGCTCAAGACACCAGATGATGTGGGATACATCGCTGAGGACGGTCGGACCAGAGCGCAGGCGGCTAACGAGGCGCGTCGCAGGAGGAAAGTTGGAGACCTGCCTCCGGTCTACCCAAACGGCTGGTATCGACTGCTGGACTCACACATGCTGGAGAGGGGGCAGGTCAAAAATGTCTCTGTTGTAGGTATGACAGACACTGGGGTTTGTATAACCAATACTGTTAAATATGACCATATGACCAAAGTAAGCATCTGCAACATTATTATGACGCATAAGTTATAAAAAGCATAAACTGGGCGTACACCAACATAAACTAAACCCCCAGGGAGACAGATTAAAATTAAATGTACACACCTGATCCTCCTGATCTGAGTCTTTTTCACTGGGGGTTAAAACAACACAAAGTTTGGAGATGCTGCTTGTCCATGGTTTGGACTTTGGGAAAAGTTAGTAGGACACTGATTTGTTGATCAAATGTTGAAAGACAGACTTTGAATTTAATTGATTGCACCAAGTCATACTGTACACAAAGGCTTTTTTGCAGGTGCTATGAATTTTTATTAGTGTCCTTGAGCAAGGTGAGAAAACCCATCAGCAAGACTGGATCAAATGATCCAAAAGCCTCTTGCTTACTCATTTGGGTCTGCATTATTGTATAATCAAATGTTCCCTTATGACAAGTTACAAAGACAGTTTTGGTTCAGCATTGATTCATTTTTTTAATGAAATTCTTGTCAAAATTGGTGCCAGATGATTTTTGTTGTCAGATCAGCTGTTAAACTATAGGTTGAGAGCACTGTGAAAGTGACATGCACGCTGTGGGTTAACCCACCGCCGCCCATTAGATTCACAAATATGTTACACAAATCAGCTGCAGAGACAAGCTCTCCACTATTTAACATAAGCAAAACAGTAAGTCTCAGATGCACAGAGGAATACACGTGTTTCATGAAGACACAGTACAGATCATTTCTGGTACTTATAATATTCACAGTGAGCTCCACAGTGTTTTTAAGGCTTAATTTCATTTCCTTTCCATGACTCCGATGTTTACGAGCTCATCCAGTCTTTGTTGTTTTCTCTCATTAAGGACTGTTGCCAAGATAAGAGCTCATATTACACAGTTTCTTTGTGTTTGAAGTATGTCTGTACATTTCAAACACAAGTCTTTGTTAGCTGAGGTTTTGCGTATTGGTGCTTAGTGATGCTTTCTTCTGGAACAATGGCTCAAGCAGGTCATCGCGCTTTGACCTGCGTGTTTGATTTTCAGGCGTCATGGAGGCAGACGTTGTGGTTACCAGTATTTCCAAAAGGGTCATAGTGGAGGTCCAGCTGTAACTAATGATTATTTGCTTCACTGGTTAATCTGAATATATATTTTTTTAGTTTTTCCACTCGCCAGTTGATGGATGTGTCAATAACATGATATAAAATAGTAAAAGCCAGAGCCTAGAGTTTGCTTTTAGCCTCGATCATGTTTTAGCATGAATATCTGTGATCATTTCTGATGTATGAGCACCTGCAGAGCTCTTTGATTTAGTGTTTATGGTGAACTGACAGCCAGTCTTTCCTGCATCAGGTTTCTCTGTGATCAATAATATAGCAAACTCATCACTGACAGCGTAAAAGCTTTCAATATGTCACATGTGTACATGTCTGTGCCCAAAGTGTAAATGTATTCTGGGCTGATATGTGATTTGATCAGATTTTAAATTTGTTATTCTCGTCCCGATGCGCTGTTTGATCTCCTCAGAGAGTTTCTTTGAGTTGGAGTTGAAAAGCTTTCAAAGAGCATGTGAAGCTTTCATGTGTCTGTCACATCACCTGCAGTGAATCAGTGAACAAACAGGATAGGAAAGGGTTTCACACCTGATTAAATAAATTTACCAGGAGAAAGAGGCACCTGCTCTTGTGGAGGGATGCAGCATCTAATTGAAATTCATGGCCATTATCATAAGCAAATAATCTCTAAACCATTACTTCAATCAGCCAATTAATCTTTAATAAGATATTAAAGAAATTGTAGGTTTCCACAGCCAACCAGCCAACACCACAAAGATATTTCCAGTGATATAAATGACATTTGACAAAACCACTTCCAACTCATGCACCAGTTATGAGCATTTTTCCAAGCTCTTGATTTGTTGTTGCTCAGTTGCCATGGCGATGAACTTGCTGACAGGCAATCTCCGTCACAACAAATCAAAAAATCAAGGTGGTGCAGTTATTTTTATCCCAGTAATATTTGTGGAGCTGATTAGATGTATTTATCTGAAGTTCTTGACCACAAGTGGACTCCATTAGCTGGTTTATATTTTGGATTTCTTACTGTGAGCACCAGTGTGGCAGGTTATTAGACCTCCTACATGCTACAAGTGTGATGTGGAGCTGTGGAGTGTGTGGGCTGAGAGTTAGCCAGAAAACCTTGGCAAACAAAAACATAATAAGGAGTCCAGACTGTTTTTCTCAAGAAGACATTCATACTTTTTCATCCATAATACTCACTAAATATATTTAATTAATGTCTCTATGGTCTCCTTCAGTCCCTCTCTTGCCTCTTTCAGGACCAGTTCTCCCTGTAGCCTCTGACATTTCAATTGGCCCGAATTCTGTTGACCCAAATCAAAACTTGGCCCGTGTGCTGAGTCCGCATCCCGCTGTGAATTACTGCAGTGTGTCTCCCTCCTAACTTCTCTGTGCGGTCATCCATTTACATCATATATTAAATTCTGCCTAGTGTGTCTTTTCCCCTGTGCTGCTCTCACACATTGCAACTGTGGTTGAGTTCTGCCTCACTGCAGTCTGGGGGCAGTAGTGTGGTGCTGTGTCACCACTCAGTTGGATGAGCCCTATTTTATTTTATTTTTTTCTTGGAAGTAAATAGTACCCTGACGAGGCTCTGGCAGACTTGGCTCAGCGGTTACTTTAAACCACAGAGGCCGAGGCTGCACTAATCTGGGCGTAATCTGAGCTATGTCAGAAGTCTAAAGGTCAGCTAGAGGTCAGCCAAACACAGTGGGTACAGTAGGTATAGATCTCCAGATGGGCTGTCTGAATGCAGTCTGCACAGACGGTGAAGCTTAGATGACCTGGTGGGTGCTGGACCGGCAGTTTGAAGCCAGGACATCTGCATTTGAACGCTGCCATGTTGGTTTACTTGAAGCCACATGTGGCCATATTTGGACGGTCATAATTTGAGTGGTACGAAGTGTCGCTTTAAAATGATTATTTTCTGAGTATTTGGAGGCGGGTCTGACCTTTGAACCTGAAGACACTGCCCAATGTGTATGAGACTGGAGTTCAGGTCTGATCCCCAGTGAGACCAGGACTGCCGACAACACTAAATATTCATCTTTTTGAAGCCTAATATCTACTTAATAATGAATTTCCTTTCACCACCAGATCACTAATAATAATAATCAGAGTTGACTTTAACTAATCACAGCAGAATGACTTGTGAAAAACGTATTTTTTGAGTATTTCAGGATTGAAAATGACCATTTTTTTGAATTGAAGTGAATTGGAGTCGGAGTTATTTCAGAACCAGCCTCTAGTGGCCGTCGGGTGTATTGCATTTTTTTGCACTTGGCCTCATATTTGAGCCCCACTTGCTTCATCCATTTCTATAAACAGTCTGTGATTTCTATATACAGTCTGTGCACAGGCACCTTAAGCTGTGGTTCCCAGGAGAACCTGCAGCAGGAAATAGACCAGAGTGTAGTGTAGCCATCTAAAGCAGCCACTTCCACCTTTTGTTGTCCATCAGGCAGTGACACAATGACAAGTGCATACAACACTTGTCACAGTTTGGAGGTTTTTCATGAACCTGTTCCTTCAGTTTTGTTATTTTTCTGTTTCCTTGCGCTACCTCTGTTGGTATTTAGGATATTACCACTCTCACCAATCTGCTCTTTCCCACGTGTGGAGTCATCTGAACCACCTCTTTGGGCTGTTGGTAGTAGAACAGTATAATAGGTAAAATAAATCTCAAATGTTTCTCAAATGACCAAAACTCTCAGATTTAACGGTGAAACATAATGTGCAGCAGTGTTATCCTGTATGTTCATGACTGGCTGCTCATTGAAGACCATGTTGTTAAAAAACTAATTAATTGTGCTAGGTGAGCAGGTGGCGGTGTTTCGGGGCCAGGACGGGAAGGCGTACGTGGTGGATGCCTACTGCCCTCACCTGGGTGCCAACCTGGCCGTGGGAGGACGGGTGTCAGGAAGCTGCATCGAGTGCCCATTTCATGGATGGCTGTTCCAGGGGAACGATGGCAAGTGTGTGAAGATCCCCTACTCAGGAAAAGGTAGGTGAACTGAAGGTTATGTATACCAGTGAATGATCATTTTATTCTTCCAATATTACCATTGACTGGGTGTTTAATTAAAAAGCTTTGCAACAAAATATACTTAGTTTCTAGACATTTACAATGTTGCTTGTGATCACTAGAAGCTGGAACTGTCATGAGTTATTATGTAGACAAATATTAGTTTACAGATGTTCGTGCAAACTCTCCTCTGCAGAGCATAAATATACTGAGTTACTTTAGCTCCTACGATAAGATTTTAAGACCAATACCTGGATCAGCTTAGAGGGAAAATTCACAAATTACCTACATGACAACTCATAATTATCTCATGTAGATTGTTCACATATTTTCATCAACACGACTCTGCAGAGTTACTGAGAAACCAGCTTTCTTTAACAAACAGCTGACAGAATATTATCATTATTATTATGCATTGCCGACAGTTACGTCACCACCTTTGGAGAGGTAGTCCCTCATGGTGTCAGTAAGAGGTGAGTGAGGCTCGGTATTTTTAAGTGGTAAGAGATTTATACAGGTCTAAAAATAAACTAGTTAGTTGTAAAATAGTGAAGGGGATGTATGAAGTAGCAACAGTGAAGTATTAATACTGATACATTTGTAAAAGGTCACAATAACCTGCTGTGAGGAGTAACCAGTGGTCTACCTAGTACATCCTGACTAAAGAAGGTATAGTTCAGGTCCAGGTTTTGTTTGTCCCTCAGTGCCAGAGGTTGCCAGGGTGCGCTGCTGGCCCAGCTGTGAGGTCAACAAGCAGATCCTGGTTTGGTTTCACTGTGATGGTGAAGAACCTCAGTGGACCGTCCCAGAGCAGCAGGAGATCACAAAGGGCGAGTGGGTGTATCGGGGGAGGACTGAGCATTTCATCAATGCTCACATAGAGGTAGGTGTGGGGATGTGTTCCCACGCTTTTCTTCAGTATACTGTCAGGTACTTCTGCATTAACATAAATAATCAGTACAGTTGTTTGTATAAAGAAAGAGGATGTAGCTTCTGTGTTCAGATGTTTACTGTGAATCCTGAGAAGATCCCAAATATCAGAAAGTTTTTGATATTAAAGTTTCATGGGAATGTGTCATCTTCTCTGCTCGTCTTTCCAGGAGATTCCTGAAAACGCAGCAGACATAGCTCACCTGTCTCACCTGCACACCCCGGGCATGTTCAGTGGAGTAGATCTGCGCTACACCTACAGCAAAGCCTGGGAGTTTTTGCGGCATGACTGGAAGGTAAAGCTGCTGTTTATTTTAACCTGGAAAGCTAAACTGAATGTGATGTTTTTGTTGGGTTTACTTTGTTTTATTCTAATAAGCAAATATTAACATAGACTGTAGAAATTGACAAAGCGACTGGGGCTCAGAAATGAGGTCAATCTGGGAGTGTAAAAAAATAACAGTTCTCCTGATGGCCACTAGAGGCTCTATTCAAAAAACTCTGGCTCCCATTGACTTCAATTCAAAAATCCTCATTTTCAATCCTGAAATAATCAGTCAATACATTTTTTACACAAGACATTCTGATGTCATTATTTAAAGTGAACTTTTCTTCTGGTCCATCTGAAAATCATTTATCATTCAGGAGATACTAGGCTTCAACATGAGGAAGCTTTAGGGGCGTGGTTAGTTTTATCGACAGGTGTGGTTTCCAATCAGATCAACTCTGAAGTCGAGTCTGCCACAGATTGGGCAGTGATCTTTGGTCCAAGGGTCAGACCCACCTCTTCACTCCTCCTATCATGTCCAAATATGGTCACACTGGCTCCAAACCCCAAACCTGGCAACAGTACACAAACCAATGGGTGACATGCCACACTGTGATGCTGAACATGATATTTACACCTGCTTAATTTCGTTGTGAGCTTGAGTGTAATCAGTGTATTTCTGTGCTGTATGTTTGTTGTGTGTGTGTTTTATAAAGGCTCAGTGGGAACCGGAGCCAGAACCCAACAAGCATTGTTCTCAGATGCTGGTCAAACATGCGCTTACTGTGTTTGGATGCCACTGGTCTCTGCTGGATGTTCACGTCGTGGCCAGACAGGTACAGAATAAAGTCAAAGGAGGGATGCAGTTTGCACATAATTGTCATTAAATCCCTGATTAAAGAAAAGCGATGTATCCCTCTATAAGGTTTCTGAACTGTGCTCCATCAAACAGCTGTTGAATATGAATATGAAGTAAACACTGACATGGCCTCTGGCTGTTTTGAAGACACTGGGGCCCTGAGGATTTCTCAAAGTGCAACAGCAGCAGTTCACTGAAACACTGCAGAACACAGCCCTGAGGACATTCACACAAAACTGGTTGTTACCAAACCAGCAACACGGAAAATCTCCAACACTCTCCAGTTTATGATGAATCGATGACCTCATCAGTGCTTATAAGAGAGAAACGCTGGTGTTGTTTGAACGTTCTTAATGAGGCAGCCACTGTGCAGGTTATGCCTGCTGGGTTGAACATGGGGAATAATTGTGTCCTGAAACCTCTGACCTCTGGAGGTTATTCAGTTGCAGAGTGTGACAGAAGGGATGGTTACAGGCAGTCAGTGTGAGCAGTCACAGGTACAGGGTGACCATAAAACACTCCTTGATTTTAAATAGTTATAGATCACCAGACCTAATTGTTACTTTTTCCTTTGGGGACATATCAAGGACAAAGTTTATGTCCCTCCACTCCCTGTGACTCAGGATGATCTGCAAGAACGCATCGGTGAAGCTCTATATGTGATTATGCTGCAAAACATTTGGACCGAGCCTGATTATCACAATGATGTTTGCTGAGCAACAAGGAGGCGCACATCGAGTGTCTCTAATAATCCCACATGAAACTTTATTAGTTTAATATTATCAAGAGTGTTTGTGTGGTCACCCTGTGTTACTGGATTGCTTGCTAATGCACATTTCTAAACACTTGGCATTTAGTTCTGATCATCAAACTGTTGCTTTCTAGGTATTAAATTAAGTGTATGAGAGGCTCGTTGTTAAATGTCTCAAACTAGAAAGCACTCTGATAGCATGCTTAAACAGCCTTAATCCATGTATCATTTTTAGAAATGCTGTGTCCACAAAGGAGAGCTGATCTCCACCAAATTGTCTCAGATTGTGGACGTTATTATCCTGCATGTGTGGGAAAGAGGAGACGGTACAGAGACAGAGAGAGAATCTGGCAGCAACATAACATGCTCATTATAACAGATCTTTAGGGGTTTCAAGATTTTTTCATACAGAATCTCTTCTTTTAATTAATCTTGGCTGAAATCACATTTTTTGTTGCTTTGGTAACACTCGGTCTGTCAAAAAAACAACTGAACTGAGATGTGATGTGTAGTTTTTTGTGATGTTGCTACAATCAAACCAGCCCTCAGAGTGTAGACCTCCACCATGACACCAATCAGCTGTACTGATGCTATACAGTGAACACTGTTATTACAGGAGGATTTTATTTTTTTGATAGGATCCAATCCTCTGATCTTGACCTAAATTGAATCCTCTGATCTTTGGGAGATATCCTGTCTCTACAAAAACTTTCACTGAGGTGTGTTTATACATCTTTCTGTCATGTTGCTGACAAATCAACAAAAACCCAGTGCATTGAAAAACATAATGTCCTTGGTGGAGGTAATGAATCGATCCCTCATGCATGAACACACCACATTGCTCTTCATAATTGTTTTCATTATTTCTGCAGGTTGCACTCATCATGTGTTTGTATTGCAGGTGGGTCCAGGTGTGGTGTTCCTAATGTTTGACCACAGTTTCCTGGGCCGGGGTGTAATCATGCATTGTGTGACTCCAGTGGAGCCTCTGTTGCAGTGTGTCTCTCACACCATGTTTTATCAGGCTAACATCCCACCTCTGGTCCCCAAGTTCATCCTCAGAGCAGAGTGCATTCAGGTGCAGTTCACCCTCATGTTTCATATGATGACGGTCGCTCAGGCTTTTATTGTGTGTGCTGCGCGTCCACAGTCTCTCTTTGTGAGTCTCTGTGTGAGTCTCTGTGTGAGTCTCTGTGTAGGCTGTTGTATTACAGTTTTTTTTAGGTGTTCACGTCAAAGCTGGTATTTATTAGTAGTGAGTATTCAGTAATCCTCTACTTTGGAGTGATCATCATGTGCATTTGCCTCCCACTCTGCCTTCACATTGCCACCAGAAGTAACATCACACAGTCACAGCAAAGGTGTAAATAGTCCTCATTAAACCTGATAATTAGCTGGGTGGTGAAGAAACACACACACACTTGTTTTAACAAAAAGGAAAACTTAACGACTTAGATTTTAAAAAAAAAATCAAGTGAAATTATGTTTAGTGGCATTTAATGACTGGGAGAAATAATGTGTTTATTAGCTAGATTTAATTAAACACAAAATATATGATAGGTGAAGATAGTGCCAGCTTTTCTTGCCGTGTTAGCACCAGAGAAATCTCATTTTATAAGATGGCTTAAGAGGCGGAGTTTTCAGTGAAATGCCAAATCTCAGCAGCTGATGGATTACTGGGACGTGACATTTAATCAACAACACTTCACACAGAAACCCCTGCTGATAAATGATACTAGTTTAATGCACTCAGATAGCAGTGCAGTTTTAATTATTTAATTCTTTGTCCTACTTAAGTTTCTAATGGTCTGAAAGTCCTAAAACAGGCCTGTGATATACTTTCATGTTATATATATTTATAATTTACACTCCTGTCTAGTGAGCATGGGTTGTTTTTGTTTCCTCTGCAGTTCGAGCGCGACATAATGATCTGGAACAACAAGAAGTACATCTCCAAGCCTTTACTGGTGAAGGAGGATTCAGCCATCCAGAAGCACCGGCGCTGGTTCAGCCAGTTCTACAGCAACAACAGCCCGAGGCTGCAATACCAGCGCGACACTTTAGACTTCTGACCTCCCTGGACCACGGTTCAGCAGAGAGTCTGTCCAGTCTGAGCTGACGTTAAACAGATGTTAAACAGAAAACCTTATAAACCTTGTTTTTTGGTCTTGATAAAGTGAATAACGGAGCTTTCCAGCCTCTTATAAGTAAGTGCCTGAAGAATAATGGACCCATGAATGTGACATTTTGATGAACCAGTACCAAAATTGCCTTGTTGTATCTCTAACAGACAAACCCATTCAATAATATGTGTATGTATGTATTTCCTAAGCACTACGTTTGTGATTGGGCGGCTGCTTCTGTGTTTGATTGTGGTTAATATAAAACCTCTAGTGTGAGATGTCAGTTTATTTCTCATGGTGTCTGTGCTGGAAAATATTAATCCAGCCTTCCCCACTGTAAGTTTAAATCTTTACTGTGCGGTCACCTTGGTCTCTGCCTCAGCTGCAGGCACACCGTGTGTTTATTTTTTGATTGCTGTCTCAGGTGACACAGCAGCCTGCTGATTTTGATTGTATTGTTACAGTGGCAACTTGAAAGACGACTTTGTTGTTCGTAGGTGTATTTATTCTGAATTATTGTGTGACTGGAACTGACAATTCTTCAGGTATGTACCACTGAAATGGTACTAGCTTGTAAAGAAGCATGAGGGTTCAGATAAGCTCAGGTCTTGTTTGGTGTGGACAGATAATTCACAGCTCAGTTGTTGCCACAGGTCTCCACATGTAATCCCAGATGGACTCCATGATGCTGGGATCAGGGATCTCTGGGACCTGTACATCACTAGCTGTAGTGCTGCTCATTCTTTGCAAATTCTTCTCCAACAACCTCTGAGAAAAAACATCAGAAACTATAGTTGCTAACACTTTTAACCTGCTGTTTCAGCTTTTAGTGCTTTTTCAGTGGGGCCAAAAATAACCCACATGTAACCATGCTGTCCAGGGTTTATATAAAGATTATTGATTACAGTTGTTATAACCGTACTTCCTAAAATGTGGAACTATTCCTTTATTATAAAATAATGTCAATCAGGTAATATGGAGGGATCCTTTGAATGAAATTTTCTGAATGAAAACATCTGAGATGATGAGCATGTGAAACCATATTCACATTGTACTTCTATTCCTAGACTCACAGATTAAGTGTGGCTCTTAATAAACTCACACGTTTTGTGTTTCTTCTTTAATGCAGCTCAAACAGTTGTGTTTTTTTTTTTACTTTGTTGTGCTCGGTTCACATATTCCTGATGTAATCACTGATGACTACAATGCTGCGAGGCCTTATTAAATGCTGCTGCTGCGCCTGCTTGGAAATGGATGCAGGCGATAATGTTCAGTTGTCTGTGGTGATGTGGCTGGTTACATTTAATTTCCGTTATTGCCACATGGACTTCAAAGGGAGGAGGACACATTTCAAAACGAACGATCGACAATGTTATTAAAGCACAATAGCTCCTCTCAATATTGAAATGCATTTGTGTTACTGTCTAATCTACAGATGTAATGTTTATTTAAATATGCAGAATAAATCTGTCTCCTCTGCTCTAATGTGCCCGCTCATGCATTTCTGATCTGGCAAAAGCTTTCCGTTGCACTGAATATGTTAGCATGTTCAATTGAGCGTACTAGTGAAATGTTCACTGTATTACTTGGCCAATGGCATTTGCCTGAGGCTCACATTATTTCTTAGTACCCTTATCTGTTAATGTACTTTCCTTATCTTAGTTTGTGGGAGAGATTTGTGTTGCCTTTGTGATACTCAGGCGTTACATCAACAACTGGCTCTCTTGAGCTTTGTCCCGGAAGAATGTAAATACCCTGCAATGAGGAAACACATCGAGCTCGTGTTGGAGCTGTGTCGCAGGGAAAATCTTTTCTGCTGAAGGATGGCTGAGATGAACGATTGTGAAGCGGAGGAGGAAGCTGCCGTAACACTGGAAGAAAGTGGCAGGCCGGCTGCAGAGGAGACTTTGCTCACAGCTGCATACAAAATGAAGGGAGCTGATGAGAGCGACTCAGTCATACAACCGCTGCTTCAGCACAAACATCAGCACGGCCGTGATCAGGGTCACAAAGCAGACACGCAAACAGCGACAGATGGGGCTGACCGAAAGACATCTGTTCCACAAGAGCTGGAATTGGCTGGCAGCGATCAGCCTGGCTGCAGTGGAAGTGTCAGGAGTTTGTGCAGTGACAGCAGTCGGCACGAGTGCCCCATCTGCAGCGAGCTGTTCGACCCGCATGGAGACCGCCGCATCACCTTGCTCAACTGCAACCACGCTCTGTGCCAAAACTGTACCACCGGCATCATGAGCCAGGCCAAGGACACCAGCCGGCTCCGGTGCCCCTTCTGCCGACAGACCACCCCGTTCCCGCAGTGGGACATCAGGAGGCTGCAGGAGGAGTCTTACTCTGATGGTTTCTACAGGCCCTCGCCGACCCCCGTCATCAATCCGGGCCTTGAGCTCGTGGAGGCGCCAGGATCATGGTGCCTCACTTTGGCGAGGCAGCTGGAGACGCACACACACAGAAACATTTGTGGATGCTGCATCTACCCGTCCTGCCTGGTCAGGGGACTGAGACTAATGCAGCTACACTCGCTTTGCTTCTCCGTCTCTGTCCTGCTGCTGTTCCTCCTGGTGCTGCTCGGATGTTTGCTGTACATAGCTATTCCTGAGATAATGCTGTCCATACTCTTCAACAGCAACTAAGCTCACTGTTTGACTAGGAATGATCTCATTCGTTCTTTAAATTCATCTCATTAATTAGCTTTCAAATCACATATCCTGGTTTCAAACTCACCTTTGGACTCTGACTCAGGCCGCAGTGTTTTACTGCTGCTGTTATAAGAGGAAAATGTTCAATTTGGAAAGAGCAAAAGTTAAATGAATACCTAAGAGGATTTATTATCTTTCAAATCACATATCCTGTTGTTTTTTTTTTTTTTTAAACTCACCTTTGGACTCTGACTAAGGCCTCGGGTTTTTACTGCTGCTGTTATCACTGGGAAAAAGTCCAATTTACAAGGAGCAAAAGTTAAATGAATGCCTCAGTGGGAGGATTTGAAGGCGTACATAAAGGATTACTTGTCAATGTAAAACTTTTTAAAATATCTTAGAAAAAAACGCTGCATCCTGTTATCAGCTTGTCAACCTCTGACTTGTGTTTTCTTGGAAGTGTGACACAGCTTTGATGGATTTGGTGCAACGGATAATGGAGGTTTGACTTGGGATCAAAACTCCTCAAATCTTTCTGGGCCTCCTGTTGACCTACTTCTCGTCAGAGCATATTCTTAGCAACAAAAAGACCCAGCTTGATCTCCTTTCATGGTGCACATGAAGGATGCGTGGCCCTACAATCTAGGCTTTTATATCAGTTTTTCTCATTCAAAGGGAGACAGAGCACTGATGAGAGCTGCAGCTGAGATTCCTCTGGACAGGTTTCTTTCTTCTTTGTTTTGCTGCTGATGCACTTGGGCTCCTCAGTTTGTTGCAATGTGTCTGTAGACAAACGACAGACAAAATACAACTCCTGCAGCAAACATAATAACAAATGAGCCTTACTCTAAATTTATTTAAATGCACTGTCACTTTGAATTTAATGATCTGGCCAAAAAAGAACAATTTTAACACAACTGTGGTTCTTACTCTGCAGTTTTATTTGTGACAAAAGGAATTTTCTAATAAAACATTTCACAGATAAAAAAAGAAATGTAATTATGAGTCAGCACATTAGCTTTGACTCAAGACAGTCTACAATCAAATCTCAAACGTGACTGGGAGATAAAGGATGAGAGGTCAAAGGTTACGTGTGCCATGTATCATTCCTCCCTTTTTATGTAGATATGAACACTGCTTAAAAGTACTTTTCTAAACTAAACTTCCAAGGCTCAGTGTTCACAATGAAGCAATGCAGAGGTGCTACAAGACAGTGCTGGTAACCTAGCAACAGTAAACGCTTGAGAGTAGTACGATGAAATCATGGACGAAGTCAAGGTTTTCTAGTCACAGTGATATTGACATTTCTTGCTGTGTACAATTTTACAGCTGTGGTTGTGAAAATGTAATCTTAACTAAAACATAATGATATACCGTATTTTCCGGACTATAAGCCGCTACTTTTTTCTGACTGAACTTAAACACCGGTGTGGCTCATGTATCGGTGTCACGGAGCTTGTTAGCTTTTTACAAGCTAGCAAGCTCCGTGCTGCCGATACATTTAGCCTCGTCACATCAGACCCGGTCAGAGTGGACCACATGAAACTGTTGGAATAAATTCAATAGTGGCTTACAGGTGCGCTCAATAGTCCAGAAAATATGGTAAATATATTGAGGTCAGGTTGGCCTTAAACACACACGTTTTCATCATTTATCCATTTTTTACTTATTATTTCCACCACTGATCAAATTAAATCTACTTTATTTTTAACAGCTGCTTTTTGTTTAGTGAGTATCTTCAAGTGTTGATCAGTTTCTTCTGTTAATCCAATATCTTTCTACTGTTTATTTCTAATTTTATCTGGCTGTTCAAATGTTAATATGGCACTAACAATATTATTTAACCATACTCTTAGGTCCCTACTCCAAGTGTTTATTCACGTTTTTATCATTACTTATGTTGTTTTAATGATGTATGTACATTTGTGTATATTTCTACTGCTTATTCAATATCTAACTTTCCTGTTCAAACCTGTTCAGGTCCTCACTTGATTACACTTCAGTTTCAGATTAGTAGGGTTTTCCACCTACTCCCTGGACACTGCAGAAATACCTCCTGAGGGCACATCCCTACGATAGGTTTCCTCTGCTTTATGCTTCATTTTTGGATCTTCAGTCAGTCGCTGTGAGGAGAATTAATCTGCTGATAATTGTTAACCTGTCCTGTGAGTCCTGACAAGTCGTTTAACATCTAATGAGTCAATAAAGCTCTGTGGAGAACAAACACTTTTGCATGCAACTGACTAGACTAGATATCTGTCTTGTTTTTGACGTTTTTGGTTGAGTGCACAAGATGTTTGCCTGTTTGAAATTCATTCATGATTTGCAGAGAAACAGAAATGGTAAATGGTGCTGCACTAAAACTGCAAGATTAGCAAAACTTGAAAATGTGTTTGTGACAGTGTTGTGTGTTATTGTACCTCTGCTTGGCTTAGTATGTTTCAGTGATGAAGCAACACACAAAACACAACTATCCAACATAACAAGGTTTATCATAGTCTATATGTGTAATCCATATAATTGATATTTAATTATTTATACGTCCTATGTCACTTAAACACTGTGACGTGTCTAAATCCTCTGTGCACTTGTTTCCTCAGATCAATTCTGGACTGACTCACTGGACTGTCTCAATTACACAATCTCACATTTGGAGTGAGGAGGCATCTCTAACGTGAAATGAAAAATTGATCCGTATTGATCAGGCTTGCGGCCCCTCCACAGGGCTTTGCAGTGAGTTCGAAGTGAAGCTGAAATCTAAAATCCGGAGGAGCCTTTGTGTTCTCTACTGCATGAATACTTCAGCTCGGCAGCGGGACAAGCGAGCGAGCGAGCGAGCACTGAGGGGGCTCACACATCTATAATTTATGCAAGGACTTCACACTACATGAGAAACACCTCAGATAGGCAGGCATCCATCTGCAGATGACTCACTGAAGCGATCCATTTTGAGGCCTCATCATCTCTCTTTATATCAAAGCAGTGGCAGAGCATGACCTGTTTTACCTCCGGCTTTATTCAGATGATGTGGGCTCTGTGCTGCAGGCGTCCAACCACGGTGGACGAGCCCTCCCTGCAAAACGCTGCACCACGCATTAAAGTGACCCTCACATAATTCATGGTGCTCTTATTCACGACTTTAACATGCTCGGGTCGCAGCAGGCGTGTTCTGTTGTATCTCGTATCTGTTGTGAAGACGAACACGGGGAGCTGGAGGCACGCAGTTTGCAGACAAATGTGTTGCTGTCATGCAAAGCGTTAAAGCATGTAGGAGTTCAAGTGTGACATGCACTGTCTGTTCTTTCCTCCACTTTGCTCCCACTGTGTGTGTGTGTGTGTGTGTGTGTGTGTGTGTGTGTGTGTGTGTGTCACATACATGGGTGATTAATCATTTAAAGGCATTTTTGACCATTTAAAATTTTAAAGACATAAAGAGAAGTTACTTACTCACCTTTAAGATAACACTGATTCTTTTAAAGCTTTTTTAAGTGGTGCCAAAATAAAATGGCATCAACTTTGGCAACATTTACAAAACCCAACAATTTATATAATTTCAAAATCTTTCAAGCTGTTTCTCTTACAAAACATAGATAGATAGATAGATAGATAGATAGATAGATAGATAGATGGATAGATGGATGGATAGATAGATCAAACTTTATTAATCCCCATTAGGAGTATTTCAGATGTCCGGCAGCAAATACATTAATACAGATGTTAAA
>OOFC01037107.1:13281-25978 GCA_900323345.1 Pseudochromis fuscus | reverse complement strand
AAAGTACCTGGAGCTTGGTACCTGGTACAACTTTTTGTACCTCCTCTCCTGCGGTTCCAAAAAAAGTACCTGGTCAGGTTGGAGCAGGTACTAAAATCTTATTGGTCGGAATCGTCACTGTGTCGTTGCGTCATCACTGCGCTGCACGTAATCTCTCCCGGCAAGCACGCCACTTTTAAATCTTCGCCGAACCATGCAGACGTGTTTAAAATAACTACAAGAAGAGAAATGGCATCAGCTACTAGAAATCCTGCCCCGTCGACTCAGGACGAGGTGCAAACCTTTTAGACATTAGTCGCAGATGAGAACATTCAGCGGGAGCTGGACGGCGCGGTCCAAAATGAAAGGATTTACAAGCAACTCTCGGACCAGATGGCTGCACGTGGCTACCGCAGGACTTTGCAGCAGTGCAGGGAGAAATTAAAAAAGTTAAAAAGTTGTTCCTCCATCGCTTCTTTCCACATCTGTGTGTCGCATAAAAGATGATGTCACGAATGACGGCCAGGTACACTGCGGAGGCACTATCCTCGGCAATGTGAATGCTACCGAGGGGGGGCAGTCCCAAGCCATCCGAAGCGAAGAGAAGCGAGTAGGTCCCAGTGTGAATGAGCCATTGATGTATGGAGGTCCTCAGCCAAACCTCCCTCCAGTGAGATACCGCCCTGTTCACTTCCTGCCAGTTAAACTCCGCAGCCTGTCTTTAATTAACTATGTTGCACAACATACAGCTGCTTGTGCTGAATACACTGAAAAAAGCAGCTTGTAGGATTAAGTAAGAAAACCTGGAGTATCAAGTACAACTCACTTGTCAGCAGTGTTGGGAAGTAAAGGGATACATGTACCGCCGTTATGTATTTGGAGTACTAATTATGAGTAACTATTCCGTTATAGTTACTATTTTTAAACGGTATTTAGAATACAGTTACTTTCATAATACCATTGGAATACTCGTGTTTTCACTGGTTTCACTGGTTTTTCACTTTCCGCTCCGGAAAGATAAATAAATAAATTCCCAGAATTCCCAGTAAATAACTTCCGACTACGCTAGCTAGCCGCTTAGTCGTCGGCAGCATAGTAGTAGACACATAGACGCTAGCTGCTAGCACCAGCGTTCAAGTGCGTGTTCAGGGATGGCTTCAGACCAGGAGCTGGAGGGTCTGGAGCCACAACCACAGTGGAATCAACGTACGAGCAGTGAAAGAAAAAAATGCATTTTCGTACTGGAAATGTAAGTATTTTTTTACACTAAAAAAGGAGAGGGGTGAGCGAAACCTCACGGTACAGCGCAGTCATTGTCTGCCAGCAACCAGCCTACTATCTGCGTCCAAAGACTCGACCTCTAATCCGAAGAAACACCTTAAAGTAAGTTATCTTTATTAACTGTGTGCATCGCGTCTAGTTTTGCTTCTTGTGCATTATTTGACAGAGCCATGTTGTGTCGATATGTGGTTACTCACAGTCACTGTTTTGTTAGTTCAAATTAACGTGACGTTAGCTTGTTGTGATAGTTTTCCTTAAAGGTGGGTTTAGTAAAAGCTCTCCACTTGCAGTGCAATGAACGTTTAGTTTTTAAAAGGAAGTATTCTAAGAATACAGTAGTAAGATTAGTTTGGAGGTTCATTCAACACTGACCTTGAACTTTTGCTGCGTTCCATTTGTCTCGGAAGTTGGAAGTCGGAGCTCGGAATGACGTCACATCCCAGTTGAATGCGTTCCGGAAACTAAAGTCGGAAAAAAAGATGACGGTGTCCATGGAAACTACCCTCGCGCTGGTTATGGCTGAATATAAACAGCTTTTAGACAATTTTTACACTATAGATTAATGTCTGTATATAACGTGGATTAGTATGGATGATGCTGTGTGACATAAATGGTCAAAACTGCGAATAAACAGCATATTTCATGAGATTCACTTACGGTTTACGCTTGCGGCCGCCATGTTGAAATCCAACTCGGGGCTGATCAGAAACGTCCGACATCCCAGTGGGAAACGCCGACATGGAGGACAAATGGAACGCAGCATAGACCCGCCTCCTCACTCCTCCCTTCATATCCAAATATGGTCATTTCTTACTCCAAAAAACATGGTGATGAGCAAATGCCAAACTCCTGGCTTCAAAGTGCGAGTCCACAAACCAGTGGGTGACGTCACATTAGCTTCATCCATGGTGCATCCAATCTATGGAGGAGCACATCTCATCACATCTGGATCAGTGCTATTCAAGTAAAACCTTTAACTTAATGGCAACTTTACACCATTAAACTTCAGTGTATTAACACATTTTGACCCCATGCATGTGTATTTAAACAACTGACTTTGCACTGTTAGGTTGATGTGCAGTGATGTTGAATTATTAGTATATTTACTACCCTATTTTTTTCAGTGTGTTATGAAAGTCTTGGCTGCGTGTGCATGTCCTCCTCTGAACTCCCTGTTCACCACTCTGCTGTTAGATTACCAAACAGAAAAACAGGCAAAATTCAGCCACATATTTTCTTTTTTCCCTGCATGTCAAGTAATTAACTCACAGAAAACCTCGGTCAAGGTCGTATTATTTCATCACTGAAGAACTGTGAGGCTGTAACCACCAATCAGTTTCAATACATCTTTATTAATGTATGTTTACTATCACCACTGATTGTATATAGAGTAAACATGATGTCACCTGTCGGTTTGTGGACACATGTTGAAGGGTCCACAAACATATCACCATGGTAATTGTTTGGAGCAAGAAGTGACCATGTTTGGATATGAAGGGAGGAGTGAGGAGGCGGGTCTGACCTTTGAACCCGAGGTCACCGCCCAGTGTGTGTGAGACTGGAATCACTGTGAATTAAGTCTTCTTGATGAGGTGCTGTGTGGAGTGATTTTCAACATGATGAATGCTGACTAATGAGTGCACAGCATGCTTTCTACTTTTAAGCTTAGTGGTAAGATTTGTGTGTCTCCCGGCAACAATCTGAGTTTCTCCTGTGGCCCCCTAGAAAAAATAATTGCCCACCGTGGCTCTAAATACAATTTCTGAATATTGACCTGAAGTGTCCTCAACCAGACTTCTGTGAACTGACCCTCGAGTGGTGTAAGAGGATCTGGAGACTGAGACGTCTTATGATTTACTCCTGACATTTCTGTCCTTTGGAGGATAAACGTCCTTCATGTCCTGTACCTCCACATGCATGATGAGAAGCTGGAAGATGTTTCTGTGATCCGCAGTCACACAGTTTCAGACACAACAGTAACACTGCAGTCACTCTGCGGTATGCACACCAGACATCATACCTTGGACTGTCTCTGACTGTGAGCGATTCTTAGATGACCTGTGATCACAGAGAAAGACCTCTTTCATATTTTGGTTACTTACTTACTTCCTTGTGGACACATGTTATGATATTTTTGCTTTATCAAGTGTGTGTTTTTCAAGAAAAATGAAACAAGTATTTTTTATGATTCTCACTGCAGTGTCTCCAGAGTCAGGACAGTGGACAGTGTCCAACATGAGCTGAAGGGAAACACATCTGTTAGTTGACTGAAGCAGTATGTGTGCACCAGATTCTTTCTCTTATTTGATTTGTTTCACAGAGTTGTGAGTTTTTAGTGTGTTTCCATACAAAACTGAAAGACTCAGTGCTTTCAATACAAAAGGTCTTAATACTGTGTTTTTAATAAGATCCAGTTTTTGACGTGACTGGTTCTGAGTCACTGAGAAACGTTTAGGTTTTACATTAACTCCTTAAAAAACGAGAAGCTGTGTTTGGCAATTCACTTTCACTTCAGCTGTTTAGCAGGAAGCTGAAATGAAAACACAGCAACTGCCTCACATGTCATGTTTTAAACGTTAAATGTGAATGAAATACCTCTTTAAAGAGCTTTGTTGTCCTCTTGTTGGTGTAAACCTAAAAGAGGCAGAAGAAGAAAAACACGTGTCAGTATATTAACATTTCTGATATATTAAAATATTTTGATCAGTAAAATCTGTTGAGGTCAAAGTTAACTTCCTGTCATCAGTTGGTTTTTCTGAAGATTGCAAAAATTATAATACTAATAGACTAGATGAGGAAATAATCAGAATAGTGTACTCCAGGGACATGTAGTCTTCCAGCAGTTATGGACTACAACAATGGAGGACTGTGGGACTGTTGGAAAGAAAAATGCATCCGTCTTAACAAAGCTGCTCCTAAAATGGGTAAAGGCTTTTTTACCTTATAATACCACCATTTAAACTAATGAATTAAGACATACAATAACACTCGATTACCGTATTTTCCGGAATATAAGCCGCTACTTTTTTCCGACGCTTTGAACTTAAACACCGGTGTTTCTCATGTATCGGCGGCACGAAGCTCATTAGCTTTTTACAAGCTAGCAAGCTCCGTGCCGCCGATACATTTAGCATCGTCACATCAGACCCGGTCAGAGTGGACCACATGAAACTGTTCGAATAAATTCAATAGCGGTTTATAGACAGATGCGCTCAATAATCCGGAAAATACGGTTCTCACATCAGACAGAATCCTATGTCTGAAGTTGTTTTTTCCTCTGTGTGATACCAGTACTTCAGTTTTTACCTCCTCCAGCTACATCACACATCATGAAAATATTAAAGCGATATGTCCGCCCAGTTTTCAGTTCGGTCCAGTTTTCAGTCCTACTCTTTTGGCCTCTGTCACAACCATCAATTGATGTTGGTTATTTGGATCCAGAATTGACCATATTTGGATATGAAGGGAGGAGTGAGGAGGCGGGTCTGACCCTTGAAACCGAGGACTCTGCACAATGAGAGTCGTCTTCAGCAGAGACTACAAACCCACCTAAATTTTTGAATTGAAGTCAGTTGGAGTCAGAGGCGTTTTGGAGCCAGCATCTAGTGGCTGTCGGGAGTATTGCACCTTCTTCTGCAGTGGCCTCATTTTTTTGGCTTTGCAATTCAAGGCTGCATGATTACAGACAACCTGGCTTTCTAGGAAAACACATTTGTTGGTCTTTGGCTCCAATAGGGGAGGATGTAGCCGCCAGAAAACCTGTGACCTCACCCCCCTCCCCCCTCCAAAAAAAAAAAGTGATTGTGTGTTTTGAATTGTTTATATTTAGTATTTAAAAAAATCCCAACAACACGGCGCGCTTCTGATAATGCTGTGATATCCCTGGAGCATGCAACTGCCTCTCTTTCATGAAGAGTTGTTAGCCACTGGGAGAGATTAATATTTTACTGCAGTGGATTGGTTGTCTGCACCGCATCAGTCCAGACAACTTTTTCTCATCCATTAGTGTATTACGAAAACAAGACACATTGGAGAGACAAAGATGCATGCGCTGGCGAGATAAGCGCACGCACAGGGCTTAGGAACACCTAACCTTCACAGTTGCAATAAACAATAACATGTGACTTAAGAGGATTTACATAAGATGAGAGGAGTAATCAGAGGGAGTGAAAAACCAATGAGGCAGCAATGGCATCTCCTCAAAAGTCTCTGTGTTGCTGAATGAGGAAAGTTGCCATTCCTCTGGATTTAGAGGGAAGGCTGTTGTTATCATTTTATTTCCTCCACCGGCACTACAAACCAACACAGATGTCACTTTTTCTTTTTGACTGAATTTGAAATTCAGCGAGCGCAGCTTCGAGTGTTGACATGGTGAAAGTCTGGCATTAGAAGGGCAGAGCATGCGTACAAAAAGTGACATAAGATAATGCTCAGGCAGATTATCAGTGCTCTCTGCTCAGCCTGCAAGAGGCTTGTTTACTGTGGTTGTGCTCAAATTCACATATCACACTGCTGCTGCTGCAGGAGTGAAGATGCACTACAGATGTGAAAAGGAAGAAGACAAGATCATACAGCAGAGAGTTTATAAGATCTGCAAATTATATTCTTATTATTCTTGATATTTGTCTCCTTGTTTTAAAACTCTAACCTTGACAGACTTGTATGTTGTGGGAGGCGATGCTTTCACCTGCATTGGTTCGTTACCAGTGAGGTTATGCTCTTCAGATCTTAATGACTCATTTATTTATTTATTGGATTGACACATTGTGTAATCCAAGGAAGAAGTGAATACATTTTTACCAAGATCAGAGGATGGATCCTGTGTGGAAACAAACAAAAAACCCACAAATCCCATTTAGGATGTTTGTGTGTTACATTAAAGAAAAACTACATCACAATGATTTTTTTTTTTTGACAGACTGAGGGAACAACATTTTGGGTAAAATTAGAAGATGGGATCCTGTCCGAAAAAAATGAATTGAATCTAAATCCCAGAAAGTCCTTATATCTGTTGGTGGGTGAATGTTTTAACAAGATATTGCTGCTGTTCCACCACAAGGGGGCAGCAGTGTTCAGTCTGTAGCATCAGTACAGCTGGGTTATACCTTGATGGAGGTTTGTGCTCTCTGGTTTGTATCTCCTGGATTATATAAAACATTCAAAAAATATATCTGTGTCCCTAAATGGAGGGATGTGAATGACCTGCTTCTGGTTCTATTAGCTTAACTCAAACATGTACTGATCCAGTAACAACAAACAGGCTGTGAACCTGCTCTAACTTGTGGAGATGAGAGGATGGACTCCAGCCCTTCCCCAATTGGCACAACAATGCAAGCTTTCAGGTCTCTGTGATCTCCAAGTCCCGGCAGAGGGTGTAAGGCAGCACATGCTGTTGTTACTGTATCACACATCAATGTATATCTGAGCAGTTTGCTTTAAAAACACCATCAGTGCCCCCCCTCCCTCCTCCCACCCACCCAGGGCCAAGCAACTTATTTCATCTCCTCTTGTGTCTGGCGTCTGTTTAAAAGTCTGTTTCTGCAGCAGACACAACAACAGTTACTGTGCAGGGTTACAGCACACTGATGAGTAATCCACTCCTCCGTGTCAATGTGTCACTACACTTCTTGAGAAATTGCTAAGCGGTTATTAATCCTATAGAAACGTACAGCATGTCCATACTAATATATTTTACACATGTCACATCAACTAAATATGTTTCCCTGCGCGAATGTTATTTATTTATTCACAATCCAGGCTGTGCATACGTTTCAAACAGCCACCCACACCTCGATGTATGAATTAGACTGCATTTCTCTCATGTGTCACACACTGTCAGTCGCAGTCTTTACAATATTTCAATTTCACTACATGTAGCGTGTGTTTAAATTAATTTGATTCCCACTTCTTAAAGCCCAATTTGATCAATGCCGCTGTGTGTGTTGTGTTTTTGCACATGACCAGTAAATCTGATTCGGACTGTGAATATTCATGCACACCAGCAAACGGCCCAGGATTGCATTACCACTAATTGCAGCCCAGATGGCAGTGTTCTCCTCAGGTTGAGATGGAAATGTGACCTGCAGTTCTGACTGCTCAAATGTTTTATTGTACAATCAGAAAATGCTCAACACAATTATGTTGGTACAGAAAAATAATCACGTGAGGCAGATTATTGTGTGATTTAAAAGGAGGGTTTAGTTTTAAAATTAAATTCCAACTAGAGCAGTAAGGAAATATTTGAAATGCATGTGTCATTATAAAACAAATCTGAGATATTTATGCAATATTAAATCTGTTTTTTGGTAGCAACTGGAGAATTTATGCTAACATAAAAAATCTGAAATAGCAGATACATTACAAGTGTTATTTATAGCACCAATTGAATGATGCATGTAGTTGTAATTTGCAGCCTTGCATTAATAATAATACTAAAAAAAAAAAATACCCACGTAATAAGGCTTCAAATGTGACATAAAGTGATGTAAGATTCCCCGACATGTTGCCTGCGAAGACACTAGGAAGTCTGCAGCTACTTCAAAACATTTGTCAGTCACATTGTTGCAGCTCAAGCATCACAAGGCAGCTGTTAAGCAGACTCTAAAAATGTTAAGCTTCCAACAATGGGAGGCAGAAAATGTGAAGGGAAACAATTAAATTACGCCTTGCATGAAGTTTGCTTTTCATTTTGTGAGGCAAATTTAGTGCCATGGTTAATCATTATGCTGTTGAACACGATTTGCAAAAATATTCAAGAGCTTTATGTGCCTCAGTGCCCCTTCTGTATTGAAAAATAATGGGCCTCTATCCAATTAAAAACTGCATTAAATCTCTAAAGTATTACATGCACTTTACTGGTATCTCTCTGATTAGGCTTTTCTGCATGTGCAGATGCTGACAGCACACTGAAAAAGGGAGCTCTGACTGACTGCTCCCTTTTAAATCTAGTCCAGGAGTCTGGGATTTTTACGGATAATGAAGGTGCATGCATGCATTTAGGCTGGAAAGTGAAATATTTTTCATCAAAATCCAAAAATGTGGAAGAAAATTCTATTGAATGGAGACGATTTGAAACTAAAAAGCGACATCAATCAAAATCAGACATTTAACATTTGTCTTTAAACTGTATATTCACGTCAGTCAGGTTCAGCCTTTTGAGGATGTTTGACGAAATAACTGAACAAAATCCCACAGATGAGGCCGAACGTGTCCACATTATGATTTTTGTCGGGATGTAATAACAACAGCAAAAAGATTTTTTTTGTATTCATCACAGCCCTTATGTTTTGATTGTAGCATTGATAGGCAGTGATTCATTGTTCTGCAACAGAGGCACCAGTCCAACATGTGAATGGATGATTTATGTGACCATCTGTTTTGTTTTGATCATAATTTGATTATCTCTTTTTGTGGGATGACTTTCCATGTCAAGACCCATTTTGTTACACACACACACACACACACACAGAGAGGCTGTACGTGCACACCCCTCACATGTACATGCGCACACCCACGCACATGCGCAACCAAACTTTGGAATAATTGAGCCTCCCTCTCGATCGCTGTCTCACACTGAACACTCACACCCTCATTCTTTTAAAAACTGACCAAATTATGATTACAAGTAACAAGTAGGATAGTCGTACAACCGACTCACTCCCACTATCTATTTGTGTTAATTAAAAGATTTGCAACTACATGTGTCTGCAGATAATCAAAATGTCTTCTGCAGCAGCACTCCCAGATGCATCGGCACTCCAGAGCTCATTTGCTTGCTGCGATCTCGTGTTTGTTTAGAATTAATCAATCTACCCACAATTGAGTTAATTAATTAGTGTTTTAATGCTACTCTTTATAATTGCAGTCAGATGAGTCTGCAGACAAAGCAATCACATTAATGCAAATACAACAGATAATTGTTATCCAAACTTCCTCAGCAGCAGCAGCAGCAGCAGCAGCAGGGGACAGGGCTCTTACTGTACTGTGACCGAGGCTCCTCCACAGGAAGCACTAGATGGCACCATTGAGCAGAGTTTCTCCTCCTCCCTGTCCTCTTGTCACATCCTGGATATTGTTCAATTAGCTGTCCTATACTGTCCTCATCGAGCGGGTGCACATATGCATTGAGGGGTAAGACGACACCACCCTCCATATCCTTTAGATGAACGTCTCGGTGAAATAAAAAGGTCTCTAACAAGTGCAGCATCCGGGTTAAAAAGTGGCGTGTATCTAGTGCAAATCAAAGGGAACATTTTGTGTGGCCTTGATTGTGTTTAATTTGTGTGTTTTTTTTGGTTTTTAACCACAAGAGGTATCAACAGCGTGACCTTAGAGGCTTCTCCCGCCGCTGTCTTTCTTTCTAGGAACATTTCCCACAAAGGTTTCTCACTGTTTGGACCATCTGCATCTGTGTCACAGTCACAACGCTCACTTCACGCAGGCAGGTTCGTTTCACCGTCGGACATAAAAGAGTAAAATAATTGAGTAAATAATTCATGCTTTCACTGGCTTGTTTTCCTGCTTCAAAATAATAATAAAAAAAAATCCAAATTTGCTCTTATCCAAGTGGCCGCTCCACCGACAGAGGAGAAAGTTTCGCTTTGTTTGCACTGCAACTCCTGCAAAACTTTCCATCATTCAAATTTTATTCACAGCATCTTCATCATCATTATCATCGCCATCATCACCATCATTAACCGCAGCTCGTTTTCAATTGCGCGGCTTTGTAGAGTACATTTTTGTTTACCCAGATCCTGGTGTTTTTCAGGAATATGCTTGTATCATTCGGCAGCCTCTCAGCGAGAGCCATTATTCCCTCATCTCTTTAGTTTATCTCCTCTGATGATCTGCTCAGATAGATATGACAGCTGAATAAATATGCAAACGTAGTGCGCAGCTCCACACTTCACCACAGAATTTCTATTATGCTCTCAGATTTAGAGGCGAACAGTATATTGCGATAACAATGGGACTCTTTGGGGATTTGGATGAATGGGGTTTCTTTTTTTTTTCTTCTTTATCATCTTATGATAAACTACAGATATCAGCTGAAAAAATCGAGACACTTCTTACTCATTCGCTTAGACTAATTAAAAATCTCTTTTCACAAATCTGCTGTTGATACTTTCTGAAGAGATCTTTGAGTATCGCAGAATAAAATGGGATTCATAAAATCACACTTTCATTAATTAACTTCAGAGAGCGGTGTCACGTCTTCTGCCCTTTTACCAGCTCTGCTGTGTCCTTCAAAATTTGCTCCATTTGAAATAAAGATGAAATGGCCGCATCACAAATGTTTTCACTGCTGTGACCTAATTACCTGCGAGGTTTTTACAGGAATTGAATGAACTGACTATTCAATCCGATCATTAGCAAAATGTGACACTTTCACTCAAATAAAAAAAAAAAAATACAGACATTTTTTTATTGCAGCTGACCTCAGGTTGTTTTATTCATTTTTGTGGCGACAATTTCCAAATGTAAATTAATTTAACGTGCAATATTTTAACAACAAAGGAAATGTATCTGAATCAGAGTGCACATCACTGCTGCACTGCTGGACTTGTGGGCATATGTTTCCTTTTTATAGCATACTGGTGACTATCTCAGCTTTAATACTTTGGGCTTTCGCCTGGCCCCCAGCTCCCAGCATGCTTTGAAACATGTAAGTCTCTTTTCAATCAGTTTTTTGAGCATGGCATCGATATTGGCTACATTCGTGGCAGAGGAGGCGCTTTGGCAGCTCCGTTTGAAAAGAATTGCCATGGGAGGGGTCGGCTTGACCCAGCTTTAATGCAAAAAAAAAAAAAAGAGGAAACAACAACCGCCGAAAAAAAAGACAGAAAAGAAAAGAAAAAGCTACTATATTTAACCAAATCTGCAGCTTACTCGGAAAACACATGATAATGATATCCTCTTAACACTCCTTGCTGCAGAATTACAGCCCTCACGGCAGCAGGGGCCAAGATTCAAGACTAGAGAGAAGACGCACTTATTACAGCACAATCATTATGTTGTGACTGTGTTTCTGGCCTCGTTCACCTCGCTTGGTCAAAAGAGCAACGCTACAAAATTAGCAATTAACGATGCAACGCCGTCTCCGTCCTCAGAAAAGGGTTTGCTACCCCAACATCCCGAAGAAGCGTTTGTTAAATGGGATGATTTCGCTGCTCGTTTGAAGGGATTTGTTTGGTTAAGCGCAGCACAAATGCAGCAGTTTGACTCCAGTCCTCCTGAAGCAACAGTAACGCCGCTGCCTCCAGACCAACTTCTCCTTTTTGCTTTATTGCCCACACGCAGCTGCTCCGTCCTCGTAATACACCCTAAAAATAGATTCCTTGACAGGTTTCTTGTTGTTTTTTGCTAAATCTTAATTAGCGATTAGTTGGAATAATTCTCAAACTGCTTCCTTTTTTTTTTTTTTTTTTCTCCCTCTCTCTCAGTGGAGGATGGTCTGTTATTTTAATTAAGCAGAGGTCAGATTTATTAACTCAGCAGGAATGTGTTGAGTAAAACTGTGGAAATCAGCAACAACTTTCACTCAACACACCGATGCACATTTTCATCCCTCCACCAAACTGAAAGAAAGGAGTCCTGGGAGGAGGAGGATGAGGAGGAGGGGTGTGTTTTTATGTTATGGTGCTCACTGATTCCTTTTGATTAGCTATTTGATGCTGCGCCTCCCCCCTCCACCACCCTTTCTGCTGGTTAGATGATGATGCAGCTCAAACCAGACCCCTGATGGGAGCATCCACTGGGTGGGAGAGGAAGGAAAAGTTGAAGCAATGAGGAAAAAGGGAGGAATAAAGATTGGAAAAAAAAATAAATAAAAGTGGACTCTGAAAGAGAGAAAAAAGATAATTACAGGAGAGTGAGTTTCATGCAGCTCACCCAGAAGAGAGCTGATCAGACTATAAATCAAAATGTCTCTGTTATATCTTGGTTCAGATCTTTTGACAGTATATTGCTTGTTTTCCTCGTGCAACTTGGCAGCTGCATGGCGCCGCATCAAGCCGATAGATGTACAGTAAATAAAGATTTTCAATCTTCTCTTAGATGCTGGGATCTATGTTAGCGAGCCAGTCAAAACCGTTCGCCCATAAGAAGAAGAAAAAAACTTTAAAACCCTTTTTTGTTCTTGCAGATGGCTCCGTTCTGGACTTGAAAGATGCCGGATAGTGTATTAGTTAAATCTGAAACCCAACAACACAGTGACTCAGTTAAAATCTCAATACAGAAAGAGATTAATGCACATTTCAGCGGCCGAGTTCATCCTTGTGTTTTATTTGTTGGAGATCTGTGCAGGGAAAGTGTTGTGTCTGCGGCCACCAGGCAATTACTGCCAGAAAGCTTTTGACTCCTCCTGATTATGTGATGCCTTTCAAAAAATTACACAGATTTCACATCACATGCTGAGCATACCTCGGCTGCAGTGGGG
>OOFC01037064.1:0-16948 GCA_900323345.1 Pseudochromis fuscus | reverse complement strand
ACCATATCTATCATTATGTACCCTCCCACACAACTATTTGAAAACAGTGAAACCATTATGGATCATTTAAAAATCATTGTATTCACATTTTTGTAGCAGCAACATCCATCCCTTCAAAAAAAAAAAAAAAAAAAAAAAAAAAAAAAAAAAAAAAAAAAGACTGAAAATAAAAATGCTGAATAGAGAGACTTACGATGAGAGGACACAGTAGGGACTTAAAAGCTGCAACAATAAAACGATTCATGGATTTATTAATTATTCAACCAGGACTAAACTAACTGGTTTACACCTTTGATATTCAAAGCATCAAAGTATCTCGTGGTTAGCAATCTGATGATGTCATCTTTTAGCTCCAGTGAACTGTGATACACATTTTCACTGGTTTAATGTGTAATCAAAAGATTAATCAATTATGAAAGTAACCGTCAGTTAAAGCCCCGGAGGAGACATTATGTAAAGTGCAATAAAAATCACATTCGTAGACAGTCTCATGTTCCAAATGAAGTTTTTAAGACTTTTTGCTCTCGGTAAAAGTTCTCAGAGACTGTCAGAAATATTCTGCTGTAGCCATATGAAAAGAAAAAGGTGATATTTCTTCTCCATATTCTGCAGGAAAATCCTCTTGAAGCTCTTGGAAAGTTTAATGTATTCTGCATATTGAAGCCCACCTCCTCTCCAGTCAGAAGCTGTTATGCAACACCGAGGTGTTCAGTCTTTCCATTTTCCTGCTCAGAAGAACACTGATGCCACCAAGTTCAAAAGTAATTTGAAAAGCAGATTAAACTTTGGATAGACTGAAACAATAACGGAGAAGAAATGAGGAACAATTTTACAAAAATATCCAGAAAAGGCAACATCAGAGGTTATACTGTGATATAGCCAATACAGGATCAATTTGTATTCATGTTTGGGGCATCAGCTTATTTTATCATATGCAATATCCTAGGCACAAAGGTTTGATCCAGTTAAATAAGCACCCTGTGTGTCATGAGTGGACAGCAGTGACACTGAGTTATGGGATGGCAGCGCCCTGTGAGATTTCATTACTGAGTCACAGACTCCTCTGATGCCAGCTTCTTCCTCAAACTCAGCGCTGTGCCTGAAAATGCTGAGCCAGCCTGAATTTGTCATTTTTAAACTTTAATGTTCCAAGACAAATCATTACGGCCCCGTCGGATATCAAGTACCATTAATCTGGAGTTAATGGAGGGTCGCCCAGCAGCACACAGCTGACATCCATCCACACCAATGCGCCTGCACGTCTGCTTCGCTGGGCCGGTGTTAAAAATAATCAGACAATCCATCACTCAGCTGAAAACAAAAGTATCAATGAAACAAAAGGGTATAATTCAGCACACCAAAAACCTGAAGGTTACCCCAAAACATGAAATCTGAGTAAAAAGGAGAAACTGAGATGACCACAATGCAGCCTTGTACATTCCTGTAAATCAGTGTCAGCAATGTTCAAATCCAGAATTACCAATGAAACTACAAAGGGTTTCATTTGCTTCTGAAAAAGAAATGCGGGGACGAAAAGAGGGAAAAGGTTTCTGATATATGCAAGGGCTGGAATAATAAAATATTTGTTGTTGTGCAGATACAAGAACATGACTGACATAGAAATACTGTGGATACTCTCTAATACTCTACTGAGACACTGCTGATGACCTGGCTGGTCCCTTTTTGGTCCTGCAGGAGAGCAGGTACTAGCAAGGCAAGTTGGTTCCATGTATTGGAAAAGTGGCTAAAGATACATGCACTTTGTACTTACAATAAAAAGGTTCAAGTGACTAGTAAGATACACACATCTGTTGTGTAGTGAGTGTGCAATAATGTACCATGCGATTTCTTTCTGGTCTGCAGCATTGTGTCCTACTGTCTCCTATATTTCCTGTTATATAGATTTACTGATAACAGAAATGATGAATGCAGCTGTACCAGGAGTGTGTTAGGTGAGTGGATATAAACATTTCCATATGATGGACAGGGCCGTGTGAGCACTCAGTGACTGTATAGAACCTGTGTAGTGTGTGTGGTCAATTGAAGTATACGCTGGGGATGCAGACTAAACAGAGCCGGAGGAAGTTTGGGTTCAGAGCTCTGTGCTCCACTACGACACCTCACCACAACACAGTGACCCCAGACGCTGGAGGCAACATCAAGCAGACAGTCAAACACACATGAAGGAGCACAATCTTCTGGTAAGGAGAGTGCACACATCTGTAACACTGGAGATTACTACAACAATTTTACTGTGAAATATCTTTGGCTCTTTCAGACTGTCGAACCAGATGTCTCACTACTGTTACTTTGTAATTGTTTTAGGACAGTCATGTATTTTGTTCTTCTTCACACTTATTTTGTAATTACACTGCATTACAAGACATGTGGAAAGATAAGAGCTGTTAAAACAAGATAAGACTGTTCCTGTGAAACCACACAGAATCACAGAATCATGCTTCTTCTTTCATCATCACGAACAACAAGTTTCTAAACCTGTTGAAATATTTCATATATGTGGACAAACTTAAACTACCACCAGCTTTTAGTGCTTCGCAGGGGATGTGACATCTTGAAAAAAAAAAAAAAAAAGATGAATCTGACTGTCATAAGTGGGAGGTGAGGTTGTTGGAGGGGACAAACAACAAGAGAGGACTTTGACAAAGAAGAAAATGTGTTACCAGGGGAGAGGTGAGAAGACAAAAGAAGAAAAGTGTGAACATGACATAAGCTGATGGAAGGAAAGATGACGACAGAAGGGCTGACAGCGGCGGTGGTGGTGGTGGGGGGGACTGCCCATATGGCCTGCTCTGTTGTCCTGGCAGATCAAGTAAAACATGTTTTAGCTGAATCACACACAGAGACCACCAAGCAAGAGTGTAGAGTACACACACACACACACACACAGGAGAGAATAACTCCTCATGTTCAAGACCAAACATCTGACTCCAGAAAGAAAAGCCAGTGGTAAGCAGCATGGAAATGAGCAGGTAAGCTCCAACACATCTTACTTTAACATCACACCGGTTAAGAGCACGAACAGTGAACCTTCAGAAAAGCAGTGGACCGCTGAGACGAGCTGCAGATACAAAGCGCTCCTTTCTCAATGTGGTCGGGTGGAGATATGGACGTGCATTCAGAACAGCTGAGGCTCACTTATCTGAATATTCAGATTTGTGAACCACGTTCAACACAGTGCATGCACCAGCTCACCATCAATTAGCATTTTCATCTCATAATCTTTCTACATATTTTTTAAAAATTATTGAAAATATTAAGAACAGCCCATTTGAACAGTAACTGGGTCAAACTGCACTTTGTGCCAGAGCACTGCTGGTTCCCAAATGAAGCCGGTGCCAGGCTTACAAACACGTCACTATATGACTCACATCAATTGTGTGCTGATGAATCATAATTGTCAACTCTGCTCCACATTTTCTGTCAAATCTCAGAGTTGTTTAAAGGGAAGTGAAAAAAAAAACACTTGCAAATAAGACAGAAGAAAATAAATGACACCAGTGCTATGCATTGTCCAAGCTTCCACATAACCAGCAGCTTCCACTGTGTTGATCTAATGCAACTACCACGATGTAATAGGTATTATATTAATTATACAGAGAGAGCAGCCAAGCCCATGAAATGAGTCACAGAGGACTGATTTTAACATTAAATATTTACTATCTGACTCAATAATTTTTAAATTCTTCCAAAGTTTTGAGGCACAGACTGTTCATAGAAATGGACAAAGCAAGTGTGATATCACCCATTGGTTTGTGGACTCCTGTTTTGAAGCAGAGAGATCAGCATTTGAACGTCACCATGTTGGTTGTTTGGAGCCAGAAGTGACCATATTTGGATATGAAGGAAGGTGTGAGGACGTGGATCTGACCCTTGAACCCAAGATCACAGCCCAATGTGTATGAGACTCTCCTGCTCTCACTGGAGACCAGGCTTGCTGATCAAACTAACCATGCTCCTAAATATTCCTCTTTTTGAAGCCTAATATCTACTGAATGATGGGTTTTTTTCAGATGGACCACCAGATCACTGAGACAATGAATTAACTTTAGGTAGTGACTTATGAAAAAATTTTTTAGCCTCCAGTGTTCGTCTGGTGTAATGCAGTTTTTTGCACTTCTGCATCGGCCTCATTTTTGAGACCCAGTTACTTCATCCATTTCTATAAACAGTCTGTGTCCTGATGTGAGCAAAGCTTACCCACAATACACAATTATCTCACAAACCCATATGGGCCTCATACCTTCAAAGTTGAAAACAAGCACTCTCTTTCTAACATTCATTCCTAATATCTGAGGATGCTGACACGCCTTACTTAGCTCAGCATCGCGTGCTGACAGTACATCCAGTAGAAGCTCAACTGTGAGTGCATCTGAGTCTGTGTTTGTCACTAGAACACAAAAAAAAATGTGCTTGCAAATACAAACACGCTGACAAACCCAGATGTGTTTTCTGAGAGCTGACAGTGAATGCTGAGACAGTGGTCTCTGCCCTGTGGTGATGCTGGGCCTTGGACTAAGTCTGGATCTTTATCTTAATCACCAGCTTCCTGACTTTCCCCCACTTCAACACACACATTCAGCTTCCCTCTGAATGTTAGAGCGAGGACTACATACGCACACAAAGCATGACAGCTGATGAAAAATATACATGCGGGTTTTCTCGCTCGCCCAAGTGTCACACGCTTACACCGAACAGGAAGAATCCTGAGATGATTCTTCCAGTTGTTCCCCGCTCGCTGCGTGCCAACTGGAGGCTAATGGAGGAAATGGATCCCATAGACAGACTCCCTTCCTCACAGCACACTGCAGCCAAGAAGCCATATTTGAAAAGGGGGTGAGAGATGGATTCATCCCCTTGTACATCTCATGTCATTCACCTTTGAGAAACTCCAGGTTTCATTCCAATGAAGGAAACTGAGGGAAAACACCCTGTTCTTGTTCAGTTTCAGTAAATCACACACACACACCAACTCGCACTGTGCAGGAGGCCGGGGGGAGGAGGTGGTGGTCGGGGGGAGGTGGGGCTGAGGACTACACTACTGCCTGCTGTGTGTGGAGTAACAGCTCTCAAAAATCCAAGGTTGCTCTCTTTTACAAGCTCTGTGGGGACACAGCGACACACCAGCAAACTCAAACTGGGTTGTTTTATTTCTTTATTAATTTAAGCATCAAAGAGCAGCTGTCCCAGATAAAGGAGGAGCTTGAGGGGGGGGGGGACTCGAAGGTGGTGTTTAAATGCAGTGTAGGATGACTAAACTCGGGATAAATCTGGTCAAAATCCAAAATCCTCCAATGTGTGTAAGCCCACCCGATGCAAATTCTGGTGCAACAAGAAGGGATTCCAGTGAGGGTGGAAAACTATAACAACACACTTCATATTCAGCTGTCACAGTCAGCACAGGTTTAACTTTGGTGGAAGAAATTTTAAAAAGATAGACTTTTAAAATTAAAAGACACAAGGAGCAGGGGTCATTCTGCCCTGATGGAAACAGATGTGAGCATTACTGGTGACAGCACCAAGCCAATGAGCCTCCCTGTAACCACATGAAGTTCAGCGTTTAATGAACACGTACAATATAACATGGGATTTTATAATCATTGATCAGAAATTAATGAAATAGCTCCGTCTGATACAAAGCTGATTTACGGTGATTCGATTGCAGGAGCTTGCTGATAACTCAAGTTAGAAATTGAGGATGGAGCCCACTGAGGTTTGGTAATAAACGAATTACCAACTATCAGGCATAACAATCACTTCAAATCCGTTAGCTTCTTTGAATCAAAGCTTGTTTAGTCCATTCTTTCAGATGCACAAAAAAGCCTGAAAGCAATGAGACCACAGAGCAGACGGAGTAAAAGTGGACTGGTATGCAAGGTTAGGTCTAAATGTGCACAGTCTCAGACACATAAATCAAGTGTAGCCACAACTAAACACACATGTAAGGCATGCAATGAATGCACAAGTTTAAATGAAGACTTCACGTATCTGATCATCACTGCATGAGCGCAGATTCTGGTCGTTCTATACACCGTATGAACCCTATTTTCACTTTTCCCATAACACACACACACTGTCCTTCCTCTGGTGAGGGACGGACAGAGAATGTGTCTGATGGGGAAAGACTCTCTCTGAGGTTTCACATTCCTGGGATTCCGTCTGAAGACCACTGCAGCCCATTTAAAACCATTCCCCATATGGAGGGGGAAACAGAGCCAGAGCAGGACAACTGGGTAGATATTTGAGTATATGGATTTTTTCTTTCTAGGTGAAATATTCTGTTGTTCAAATGTAGCACACTGCACTGAATCACATATAAAAAAGGTAGGCAACCACAACAAAATATACCTGGATAAAACATCTGTGAACATGCTACTCTGTGATCAGACTGTGCATCTTAAAAACAAAACTAACTAATGCATCCCATAAATACAGGTTAAACACATCCCATCACAATAAAACACTCCTAGTAAAACCAGAAGATCTCTGCCCAGTTAGAAAGACCTTAAATGAATAGGTTTAATACACCACAGCACATATTAAACTCTTTAAACCTGTCCACACTGTTCATATTTGATGCTATCACAGTACAGTTCAGGTCATAATAAGTGTCTATATAAAATGCTGAACTTCAGATCTATTCAGAATGAATCAATACAGTCTCTGTCACTGTCCCACAAAAAATACTCACGGTCATGACATGTACAGTTTCATTTTCAATCACTAAAACCAGCATTTTTCTTGATTTGACCTACACTTGTGGAACTAAAATCCATTTAATCCATAAACTATTTTCTTATTTATGTATGTTGGGTCATTTTAGAAAAAGTCATCAAACATCAGACTGAAAGAAAAATACATTGAGGGGATTTTACTGCTGTCAAAATTGACCTGAACAGTATATAAGGGTTCAGATACACCCAGGACATTAGGAACATTAATTGTCATATGATGTAATTTTTATTAACAATTGTGACATGGATGTGTGATCCCTCCACACACGTCCTGATAATTGGTTATAAAATGTTAGTGATAGATAGTGAGGGTATGATAAAATAACCAAAAACCACAAGATTAAAGAAATAATTTGCACATACGTATCGATGTCGAATTTAAATATTTAACATTTGAAGATAAAGGAACAAAGTATCGTTCTCATACATGTTACCACAACATAAACAACATGTTGTCTCAGCTAATGTTACAGCTAACGAGCACTCTGCCTCTCATTGTTGCATTGTTTCATTGCCACTGTGCGTTAGTCTGAGTTACATTTAGTTACAAATAAACCAGCTTGATGCTCTATAAACACGCACAGTATGAACACGGATGTGGTATTTTATATATATATCACACACAGCAGTGGTTAGTTAGCATGCTAGGCTAGCCGCTAACTAGCTAGCAGGCTAGCATTAGGAGGAGGGGGGGTTTAATTCTCTTACCTGTCAACCGCAGCTTCACTGGGCCATTCCTCCTCACTCCCTGGTTAGACATCCCCCCCTCTGTGTTCCAGATCCACAGAAAGTCTCTTTAACTCATGAGAGTTCCTCAAATCTCCCAAAACACTCCCTCTGCTAGCTCGGGGTTAGCTCGTAGTATCACCATAGCAGATCACGCTGACTGTGCAACACAATGGATCACCATCACATCACAACCACATCACTATCACATCACAGCTGGAATCACTCTGTCCACGTGAGCTCTCTGTTTCAAATATCCACATCCCAGGTGTCGATCCTGCAGAGTGTTGTAGGACTCAGGGTTCGTCCTCCATCGGGCAGACTCTGCTGCTCACACTGGAGTTGGAGGAGGACGACGATGATGATGATGATGATGATGATGAAGACTGTGCTGCTGCAGCCTGCAGGCAGGGTCAGGGAGGGAAACACAGGAGCACATCCGGGGTAGGAGCGTTTCAAAACAATGCATTAGAGGTTTTAATACCAGCTGTCTCACTCGTCTTCTTTCTCATGTACATTAGTCACGGTTTAAATTCATCTGGAATAGTCATTGTTGAAATCCTCACCTGCATTAGTCACTGGTTATAGTTGTTCATTCTCATGTACAACACTCATGTACAATATTCCTGTTTCAATTTCTTTCTTTTCTCTATATACTTACATATATACATATACACAGTGTTCCAGGATTAGGTAACAAAGGAGAGACTGTTGCACATAACAAAGAATATTGTATCAGGACTATTGAACATGATAGAACTGTACCAGAAAGAGAGTATTGTGCATGAGAATGAAAAACTATAATCAGTGACTACTGCAGATGAGGATTTTAACCAGTGATTATTGCACATAACAATTGTAAACATGAATATTGTGCGCAAGTGTGAACATTGAAATGTGCAATAGTCCCTCCTTTGTTATCTAATGCACACTTTCTACATATATATTTTATAATGGTATATTTCTATGTTTTTTTTTATTTTTAAAGATTTTGCATGCTACAAATTGGGCTCAACAATCCCACTGAGAGAGAATATATTATGCTGTACATATGTACTTAGTAAACACACAGGGATAATATTAATCATTACATTTAGGGTAAATGCAGAAGCTATCTTGGGAATCAATTGTCTATTGCTAAATGGAATATGTGACAACCATGATACATATCTTCAAGCTTAAAGTGTAGTGTCTCTAAACTGTGAAGGTACCAATTTCATTCATAAAGTTGTTTACAATTAGTACTATGGACACAACAGGGTTTCTAAACCGTGTAGGCTCACGTCACTCAAAGAAACAGAACAGTGACATCTAGTGGTGATGAGAACACAGACCCAAGTGTCCCACTGTCTACTTTCCCACTATCAACTGGTTACTAGGTGCTTCACTGGTGCACAACCATCAAGAAAAACAGCCAAATGTATGAATACAATTTATTTACAAAGATTTCTTCTTCTTCCAAACATGAAGATTCTAAAAAAATCGTGAGTTTCTAAAAAATAATTAAAAAAAAGAAAGTAAAGAAAATACAAAAACAGGTAATTGTTTCTTTTATGTTACAAACAGCAAACAGGACATGTTAAAACTGGAAAGTGCTTTTGTCTTCGGACGTCTGGAAGGAATAGCAGTCTGCACCGGCCTCTGGAACTAAAGACTCGTCTTCATTCTGAAACGATGAGGAAGAGAAGCATTAGAAGATCCATGAAGCCATGGGATGTTTTGAGGATGGTCTCAGAGACGAGGGTTAAGATAAATCTTGAGGGAACATCAAATTCTATCAGAAACAGTCTGGTTTGAATTTTTAATATTATAAAGTATTAGTTTTATCTTGTGTAGTCAATTTACTTTAATGTTAATTTACTCTAAACTCAAATTAATCCATTGTGGTCACTCAAGAATTTGAAGTTCAAGTTGTATGCATGTTCACATTTATATGATTGTTTTCATATTTGATACCAATCATTGTCTTTATCATCTCAACCACTCTTCACAGTTCTGACCTACAGCTATTTGGCTAATATGAAAGGACCCTCGTGATAAAGACTCACCTCTTCAGAGAAGAATCTGTCTATGATGTTGAGAGAGGACTTGTAGACAGCTTCATTGTCGTGGGCTTGCAGAGCCTCTATCTTGTCCAATCCTCCCAGCTCCTCGATCATTAGGCACAGTTTCTCAATCTCACCAGTTTTGTAAGCCATCTATGTAGACAGAGAAATGTTTAAAGACCAGTTTACTTCAAAGTAAGTAGAACGGTTCAAGCACTACTGCCCCCTAATCTCCACATGCAATTTACAACTTCTACATAAAGATAAAACATTTTTCTAAGTAAAAAAAAGGTGTATTCTGTAACCACCTTGTTCAGGTTCACTCTGGCAACCCCATCTGTTAGCATGCAACTGGTACAGTTCATTATACTACAGTCTACAGTCTATAAGCTGTGTTGTGGTGCTTATTAGTGGCAACAATACTCTCAAATGTTTCATTGCTTTCTATGTACTTGTTTTAAACTTGACATTTATTTCAGTCAGTCTAGTGTTAACCCAGCACAGGCAATTTAGATGGTAACCGTTACTAAAACTGCATATTTATACACTGTATAATGTGCTCATACACTATCTAGAAAACAAACCAATTTAAATTAAGTCTATGTTCCTTTTATAATACACAGAGTGCAGTAAGCCTCAGAAGACACTTCACTGCCTTACAGTCAAGAACAAGGGTTACAAACAGGTTAAAAAAAACTGGGCTTCTCTAATTTCTTGTCAATGCACCTGTAAAATATTGTAGACAGCATCCAGGATAACCAGGATCATCTTGCTGTCTTTGACTGTTAATAGTCTGAACAGAGGCCCGAGCACATTGCAGTGGACCAGATAGGCCACTTGTTCCACTGTCCCCCCGCTGGTGTAATTGGTGACTGCCCACACTGCCTCCTTCTGGGTCTTGTAGTCTCCCTACACAGAAAGTACATCAGAGGATTTAGGCCAGAGAAAACTATTGAGATGGAACAGAAAAACAATGAGTTGTCATAATAAACAAACCATGAAATCATTTTAAATTAGCAGCTCAGAAAATAATTTCATCATCAGCATCACACTGCTTTTGTCAGCTCACTGTCTTCCTTCCCAATGTCTCTCCCGCTGCCATCTCCATCCCAGGAAATAGACGTACAGATACCGGTCAATTGGCATGATGTGAACAAAAGCCTAATTAATCAGTCCACCTTCTTCCATTGCTCCACAGAAGGACAAAAAGGACAAAATTTGGTCTGATTCTTGACTGCCTAAAGTCTCAGTCCCAACCAGACGCACACATTTAGCAATCCTGCGTAATTTGCATTTTTTGAGGTCTGTGTGAGATGTCGTCGCCAACACAAATGAGATTTTGAAAGTGTGTACTTCATCGAGGTAGAAGTGAAGATGTGTGACAGTCTTGTTGCAGGCACACATCACGATGTACGGAAAGGGCGGACCAGACGGTGAAAAAACGTTGCTCGTGCGTCATCCTTGAGCTTCAGACTCACTTCTAACACTCATGTAGACACAATGGTCGTACTGCGGCCATGTTGGTTGTGCATTTTTTTTTTTGAATGGGACACACCCATATATAAAGGCTGCATTTGAATCCTCATTGTTGTTGTTGTTGTTCCTCTGGTTCTCGTTCTGTAGGAGCTGGCTCAGAAAATGTCTTGTCTTGTCTTTTCCTTTTGGCTTTGCCCTTGCCCTTGGGATCCATGTTGACTGTGATAGTACTTTATATATATTTTTTAACAATATTTGAACTCTGGCTTCAAAATTTCGTGAGATGCACCTGCGTGGTCCTTGAGGTTGTTGGAGTGTTTTGCTCATACTCAGCTAGTAGAAGGAGGATGGCCAGTTGGGACAGAGGCTGGATATATTCCCACTCCTTGACAAGTAAAATAATGTTACTGACTCCACGTGTCAGTGTTTAATGTTGTAGCTGATCACTATATTTAACTAATCATTTATTAGAAATCTATGGATACCTTGTGTACTGCTACCGTAGGCACTTCATCTCATTAGGACTTTAGAACTCATGTAATAAACTCGCTATACATCACATCTGCATTCTGACCTGGTCAAGGACCTCCACCAGGATGGGCATCAGGCCTGCATTGATGACTTCCTGGATCTGGGTGTCCTTGCCGGCAGTGATGTTGGACACCGTCCACGCTGCTTCTTTCTGGATGTTGGGCTTGTGGTGGCACAGCAGGTTGGGGAACATTGCCAGGGCACCTGCATTCAGCACACACTGGGTCTGCTCATCCGTCCCAGTCACAATGTTGCCAAGTGACCGAAGGGTTGGAGTCTGGGAAGTGAAGGAGAGCAAGTCAATTATTTGAATATAAATATAATATAAACTAAAACACAGTGGACTTTGTAAACAAAGCACAAATTGCACTTTATGTACAACATACCACAATGGAGAGCTCTCCACAGGCAAGGAGCTGTACGAGACGGGGCACCAGGCCAGCTTGCACCACCACCTCAATCCTCTCATTGGAGCCATCGGTCAGATAAGACACAGCCCAGCAGGTGTCAGCCAGGACTTCCTTATCATCATGATGCAGGAGGCGCACCAGGGCTGGAAGGAGCTGCTGCACCGCGGGCAAAGGAGGGGCCGGGTTCTTGTTCCGGCACAGGTTGGACAGAGTCCAGGTGACATTACGCAGGTAGCCAGACTGGAACAGTGAGTAAAGAGTCAAGTGTTACTTGATAGAAACTGTCATTACTTAATAGTTACATGCAGTGACATGCGGTATGACATCCACAGCAGAAGACTGTTTATTTCAAGAATGCTTTAACAGAAAGTAAATAAACACAAAGCATTAGTGTCAGCTCCTTCCAAACAAAAGAACCTCAGTAATGCAAAAACCTCTGAATAAAAATACTTCAGTACAATTGAAAAAAATTCTGAAAATTTTAGAGGGAATAACTAAAATGAAAATATAGAGCTTGTCATCAACCGTGCAACAGGACAAAATAGCTTCACCTATGTCCAAAGCCCAACGGACATTTTTATTCATATAAACAAGTAATGACCAGTAAGGCAATCAACCCTAATGAATAAAGACAAAAAATTTCTACAGGCAGTACATGTGCACATTAATGCACCTCACTAAAATAGAAAATTTGGAGCTGAAAATTCGCAACGATAGCCTTCCCACAGGAAAGCCAACTTTGTATCTTACATGCAGTACCCAATAATGACGTCTGTGCATTTATGCCTGTTTATCTATTGCCTATGGATGGTAGAGTAGGTTAGTGGGGCAGAGGAAGTTATTAAAGGACACAGGTGCAACAGAGCGTAACAAAGTCTGAGTGATGGGGGAGATCTCCCAGTTTGTACTGATTGCTCGCTCATATCATCACGGCAGGCTGACAAAAAAGGCCTGTCCAGTTAGTGTATCACCAAAAAGGCTTTTATTGGTGCAAGATGTGAATGGAAGTCTGTCTCAATCGAGTCAAAACTATGGAGATCTATGTATCTGGAGAGAACATATATCATAAATCAAAGTGTTTCATTGAGCCAGCAGCACAGTAACATTTGATGAAAACTCACAGGAAATACAGACAGGTCTGGGGTTGCCAACAAGGCGAGGAGCGGCTGGAGACCACCATGTTTGATCACTAGGTCTCTGTAATTGGATCCATCACCTGAATTTAGAGGGAAAACAATTACAATCATCTTGTTAACAGTGCAACAATTACAGAATGGTGCATGGCACCAGTAGATGGTTAACTTTAGGGGCAAAAACTCAAAGAACCCTCCACGTGTTATTCACTTGCCATATTACATCAGATCTCTGTTGTCAATATTTTCCTAACGGACAAAGTAATAAAACAAGCATCTCAATCATAAAGAGATGTTGAGTTTTGTATGTTGAGCTCACTGTACCTGCGATGTTACCCAGGGCCCAGATGGCCTGCTCGCTGATGTGCTGGTGAGGCGATGTCACCAGGTTGATGAAGGCTGGAATAGCTCCTCCCTCCACCACAGCAGTGGTCTGGTCTGATGTACCTGAGGCAATGTTAGTCAGGGCCCAAGCTGCCTCAAACTGGATGGGAGGACATTCAGACAGGGCCAGAAAACTAACAAACCTCGGGATGAGCCCGGCAGCGATGATGCTGTGAATAGGCGGGTGCTTCTCTCTGGAGAGGAGCTTTCTGTGAATCAGAAAAAAGATAATTGTCTATGTAACAACATAATGCTTTCAAGGTGAAAGAAAATAACCTAAAATTAATATCACTGAAGTAATAACAGGCTCTGGAGGGATAAAGGTGAAACTATTTTTTTACATCAAAAACCCTAAAGAATCCTAAAAGAATATAAACAAGTTATGGACACCAAGTCCATAGTTGTCCCACAATAATATCAAGAGATGGAAAGCTTTAAATTAAGTATTAGCTTTAGTTAAAGTATTATTAATAATAGTTTTACCTGGCTGCCTGTGTTGCTTGCAGCTGATGATCTAGATTCTGGCTGTTCACACCTGCAAGAATCTCCCCCACAGACCAGTGCTGAGGAGGCTGTGGAAACAGACACAGGAGAGGATTACTGCCAAGTGAACCTGGGTCAAACAGCAGGTATAAATAACACTAAACACTCAGTGGAAGCTTGAAATATGTTTACATCACAGTAACAGGATCAAGGGAATACAACTCAATGCAAACCTGGACACTGGGACTATTTTACTTGAAGTCAATTCAAACCTTTGTAACATGGTGAGAAGTTAACACTGACTTTTCTTAAACCAGAAAAAGCTAAACACCTTCTCCACTGTCATCATTTGGCAGGCACTACAGATTGCTGCAAGGTTATCTCTGACCTTCGGTCTGTGCAAAAGAGCACCACACCCTTTGTCGTTGTCATTTTTAAGTCTTCACTATACAACCTAAGCAGACTTTTGGTTTTCTTTTAATGGCATGGAAGCTGGTGTAGTGCTATTTCAGTTCAATTCTGTAGTAAAACGTTTGTGACATGAAATCCTTGTTGACTCATTTTACCATATTCAAATTACTGTGCTGAGATCTGGGGCAATGACTACAGAAAGACCATTCACTGGTTACTCTACGGATAAAAGCAATGAGAAACATTCATCCTTTTTGAATGTGTATATGATCTTTTGGATTATGTACACATTCAAAATAACCTTTGCATTATCATTCATAATGTCAGTTATCCAGAACACACCCAGTCTGTGTTTGTAAAGTCAAAATCATTAAAATGTATGGAGTAATGTTCAAAGCTAAAAAATAATATCCTGCCATTACATATACAAAACTTGTTTTGGGATCAATAGGAGGGTTATGACTTCATAGGGAAATTAAATTTAAAAACTCACAGGGTGAGAACCAACATGAGAGGGTTCTGTACAGCAATTTGTGGAGTGAAACTGTGAAGTAGTTTACTAATAGAGTTAAAGCAATTCATTCAAGCATGACCAACTTCAGAAAAATGTACAAACATGTAATACGCACAAGATTTATAGATAGAGGAAGCTGAACAGTTGCTGAATCATTGATTAATGGAGAAGGGGTGGGACTCAAGAGGTTTACACTCACCCCCACCACACTTCTTTTTGAATGTGTATATGTTTTAGTACTTTGAGTTTTTTTGGGTTTGTAAGTGTCTTTTTCAAAGACCTATTCAAAATAAACTTCATCATCACCATCAACCAGCTGTTTGTTTATGTCAGGTCCCCCCCACCCAGTACAGTGACGAGCCTGTGTCAGAGGCAGCAGAGCCATACATGAGCTGTTCAGCTGCTGTAGTCCTACCTGTGCGTTGGGGTCCTTCTCCTGGAGAGGTGACCCCGGCTCCTCCAGGAGACTCTGGACGTTTCTCCTCTTCAGGATCTGATCATCTTTCTTAGCTTTTCGGAGCTCCACGTTCACCTCCGCTCTCCTGCGCCTGAGCTCCTGAAGCAGTCGACACCCACAGCAATTTAAGTCAGTATTTTTAGCTTTACTGCATACAGATGGTTTTCCCCATGCTCGGTGTTAGTGTCAGAACTCACGTTGACATCTTTGCCTTTGTTTTTGAACTGGTTGAGTCTCGCTCCGCTGTCGTTTCCAGCTGACATTCCTGACCGTTGATCTGGATCCACTAATAATGGAAATATTCCCTGTGGAAAATTGAACGACAACATTAAACAGTGAAAACCAGTGGTAACTCCCGGTTAGCTAGCTACCAGGCTCCGTGAGCTAGCAGCGGTTGTCTTAAAGCCGGTTATCTAACACCATGTGGCCCATAGCTCACGGAGCCTGTCCCCGGGAGACAAAAACCCCGAAACCCGGAGAATCTCGCTGGAACAAACATTATACAAAATAACAACAATAACGAAATTACTTAAAGTACCAACAAATGTGTTTAAATGTAGCGTGGATCTCAGAATACGTAAAACGTGCTCACCTTCCAGATTTCTTGTAATTTTTTATTTTTTTACAGACGTGACGTCGTGTATATACCGCCCTGTCTTCTTTGACTTCTGATTGGTTATTTGTCCAATAAGCTCCGCCTCATTTAGCAGAGTGAAAAAAAACCCCATCAAACAACAAGGCTGTTGTCAAAGGCAACCACTGGAAGTATCGCGAGATTAGATGTGGCCACATTTACTTTGCGTTGGCTGGTTCCCGTTGTGGATTATTGTTGTTTACAGTATTTCTTGCATAAACGATGATTATTACTTTGTGTTAGCAAGTGTCCGTTAGCTTTTAGATACACAGAAATCTTCTCACATGATGGTCTCTTATTCCCATAAAGGATATTTTCCTCCTCTTGCTACGTAATGACCCAGTGGCCTAATGGATAAGGCATCAGCCTCCGGAGCTGGGGATTGTGGGTTCGAGTCCCATCTGGGTCGTATTTAGCTTCCTTTTCAGAGCGTAAGCATGAGATAAATCAGTCTCAATCATAATCACTTAAATTAAATACTTAAATCAGTAACTGGTCTGCTTCACACAGTGTATCTGTCTTTTTGTTTCATCTGGAAAGGGACTGAAAAGGTTCATTTGGATGAGAATGATGCTGTTTAGAAATCCATTGTTCAGGTAAATCCATCTTGTTTTTTTGAGTGTACCTTAGAGTCTTTCAAAGCCAAACTGGACCGGCTTATCCTGATCGAGATAGCATTTTTTCCAGCCACTCTGCTCTCAAACTCTCAAACTCACTCCCACCGGACATCAGAAACATTGACTGTCTTCCTCTCTTCAAATCAAGGCTCAAAACTTATCTGTTCCACTCAGCATTTTTTCTTTTATTGCACTGTTCATTTTTTTTTCTGTGTAGCGTTTTGTCTGTTTTATTTTGTTAAGTGACCCTGAGTGTCCAAAAAGGCATTTATAAATAAAATTTATTATTATTATTATTATTATTATTATTATTATTATTATATCATTATTATTATTATTATTATTATTATTATTATTATTATCAGACTACCAAAT
>OOFC01037057.1:0-20747 GCA_900323345.1 Pseudochromis fuscus | reverse complement strand
ATCTCGAAAGCACGTCACGTCTTTTAAATGTCAGGACATGCTGTTATTCTACAATAAAAAAATGTTTTAAAAAGTTTTCTGAAAAGGTCTTGACCTCATCCAAAAATTCAAATAAAAAACAACAAGTTTACTTTTCTACTGATAATTCATTTTGTGGAGTTGATAAAGCTGTCAGGCCTGAGCTTGAAATTAGTTTGCATGTATTATGCTGCCCTTTATTTTGAGGTTAAATAACACATGTTTCTACAATCTGTTCTTTATGTATTACTTCTTTTTTTCTGCTCTGTGATCTGACAGAAAAAAAAAGTTTAAAAAAAATAAACATTCTCAAAAATGGTTTTGGATGTGCTAATTTGTTGCGTCCTCGGTTTGCATGAGCATTCGATAATCCTCGCTTCAGTCATAAAATAATTGAAAGCAGAGTTAAAACTGATTGAAGCCTCGCTTGAATCAATAAATCTCCCAGGCTGAATCCAGCATGGCCGGCCTGCAAAGAGCAAAAATGTTTGCATGATTAAAGGGCTGGAGCCGAGAAGGAGTTTGCTGAATTCATAAATTTTCTTTGTTTACGCCTTCAACAAAATCCTCCTAATTACAAATAATTAGCTTCACAAGGCATTTTGAGGCTGTAGAGATGATATAACACTATATTAACCATTCCTTTTGATTCTAGCATAATTTTAGGATGACCGGATCCAACATGTTTGGCGCTCCATGACTCATGACTAATGGATGAGCAATATTTTGACCTCTAGAAATATATACAGACCCATGTGACATGTTTATCATCTATAAAACATATGTCAAGAAAAGAAAGTCATCAAAATAAGGTAGAAAGATGTGAAAATATTACATGTATGCAACAAAACAAAATGCAAATCAAAGGATCTATAGGATTAAATGTCTTGTTTCTCATATCTCCTCAGCCAAATAGGGGCATGGATGGAGGACAGGATCTGGAGCTATTCATCCTGGCTCAAAACATGTTGTTAACCTCTGTGGAAAATGCGGCTTATAGGAGTAAGCTGTAATAATACAGCAGTGCTACAGCAGCACTGTGGCTGATATAAAGGGATTTCACAAATCCAGAATTCTATCACTGCAGCAGGAATCTACACTTTCGAATGTATTAAAGTTAAAAGTACTCCTTTAAACCTTTAAATGCTTTTTTTCCCTCCAGAATACAGAGACTGGTGGAGGACTGCTTGATCCCTCAGAACTGTCAGCAAATCCTCAGTTTTGAGCTGACTAAAATTTGTGTACAGTGCAGCCTCGGCCCTGCAGGCTCCAACAGCCAACTTTCCACAGTCCATGTCTGGAGGCCATGTTTTATTCAGCACTTTTCACCAAAGACATTTAATTCAATAAGTTGATATTTGGAGTCGCAAAGTGTTAAATTAAGTGAGATGCACAGATAAGCTGATAAATTAGTTAATAGTGGTTTGAGTTAATAATTGTAAATTGTTATTTACTATTAGTATTATTATTGCTTTATTGATGGTTACATTTATGCTACGAGTATTTTTTTTAATGCAGAAACTATTTTAAAATGTTGTTTAAAACTCTGACACTTTTATTTAAAAAAAAATCCCTTATGAGAAAAAAAATCCAACAAGAGGAAGTGTCTTTTTGCCTTTTTATTTTCAACAAGAGAAACATTTGTCGAATATTATCTTGTTTTACACAGCTGTCATACTGTAGCTACTGTTTCTTTTTCAAAACATCTACAACAACATGTATTATTAGCCAGCTAGCTACTGCTGCTAACACCTGCTCCTCAGTTTGATGCTAAAAACACATCAACTAAGCTAGATTGGTTGCTAGCCTAGCTTAATGTAGCCTTTGTAAGCTAAATGCAAAGACAGGTTTGCTACTTTAGCATCATTGCTGCTTTAGCTAAGAGGAGGGAGTAGTTCAGGAGTGGTCTGTGGTAATGAAGCTGAAAATATGAAATGTGAGGGGACCACCGGGGAAATGTATATAACACAATGAAAAACAAGCTTTGAATGGACATTAGAAATAAAAAAAGAATAAAGAAAATGGCCCCAAATCACAATGATGAATTAAAATGGGATGGGAGTGAGCTGATTTAATATTTAATACATTTTTACACATTTTATTAGTTCGTATTCTTTTATTATTTATATTTATTGAGCACTGGGGCTGCACAGTACGCTGCTACACTTAACAACTGAGATGATGAGAGGTTTAATTCCCATTCCCAGTGGTGATAAGGCACCTGTGATATGAAACCTGTTTCTGGTTTGTGAGGTGATTTTATTTCTCTGAGATACTCAAGTTTCTCACAACGATTTTTTAACACCACAGAAAATTCTCATTTGTCTTTATTCTTTCCTCCTTCTGCGTCCCAGAGTCCACACTATCACACTGCCTCTTATTCCATTAAAGAAATGTGAATGTGCTTGATGGGGCGGAGACATCGAGGGTAATTGATCATCTCCATGTCCTGGGTACAGTCACAGGTTTTGGCGAGTGAAAAGAGAGGAACCGCCGCGCTTCATTGTCTGAAAGACGGCAGACAAAAAGCAATAGAACTGACGATAAGAGATTGTCCGTCCTCATTTCCCTTGCCAGTTCAATTGTAGGAAGCTCTGTGTGTCGTTCTGTGGCACACGGGGGAGCTTAGCGGTGACTAAAGGAGATCTGGATCCTTATCTGTTAAAGAGAGGGGAAGCGTAGAGTTTCACCCCTGTCAGCAGGTTTTTGCAGCAGACGGCGAGCGAGGCAGCGAGCTGTCGTGGGCTTTAAGCCTGATGGGCTCGTGTCTTGTCGTAATGTGCGATAAATAGTTAACATGCTCCATCTTCACCCTGAGCCAGCTTGAGCCAGGCCAGAGTTCAGGCTGCATCATGAATAAAACATGGCGAGTATTATTTGCCCAAGGAGAGAACTAATGTGATAGCCAAGTTTGAAATACATAAGTTTCCTCGCGGGGTACCACTGATCAATGAGGTGACAGTTAATTGGTTGCAGTTTTACTTCACAAAATATGTTGAAATTTATCCCAAAGCATAATGTGCCTCGCAGTTTAAATGAAAAAAAAAAAAAAAGAATTCACACTATGTGGGTACTGATATATTATATCCTCTTTGTTCTGTGCTGGCTGATTTATTCAGCATATAAGCTGCTGAATAAAAAGAAAAAGCCTGTGATCCTAAAAATCATCTTACTGAACATTTTAACACAGGAAGCATAAAAGAGGAATGTCTGTGCATGTGGCTGTGTGAGCTGCTGCCTCTTTAAAATGGTATGCACCCAGCGGTGAGTGCAATGGATAGAAAGATGTAGGTTTATTGACATATTGATTGGAAAGCCTCACAGTGATGGAAATGCTTTGCATTCTCTAAATTGTATGGACTAAAGAGTAATTTTCCAATTTGAACTGGCAGAGGGTGCTGTAAATAGATTTGGCAGAGAGAGGAACTGATAATGACTTTGAGTTGAGTATTAAATTTGGGTGTTATTAGGGCTGAGGTGTGCTGTGAGTACGGTCAGTGCCCACACGGATCATTTCTAAAGTGGAAAGCACAGCGAGCTCATCATTTTCAGTTAATTCCTGTTTGTGTTTGAACTCTATTGTTGCACCGTCACTGCTGAGTTACAGTAGCGAGAAACTGCTGCCAGAAGATACAAGAGTCTGGCTGATCCCACTGTCTTTGCCCGGGGTGGAAGACGTACACGAAATCCTTATGTTATGACTTAAAATATTGCATTTACATCACACCGAGCAGTGTGCTCATGAAATGTTCTGCTACAGTAAATACCTGCAGTCAATGGAACCTCGCACTGAGTAAAAATCTTTATTGCTCTGTGGACTGACCTTGTTAATAATTATGCCATCTGTGGCTTTGATGAGATATCAAAAATACTCTTTTTATTTCAGAGCAGAAGTGTTTCAATTATTCATGCTAATGCACATATCCAGCCGCGATGGAATGACGCTGTACAGTGAGTAACCGTTTCACTGCTAATGGGAACTTGCGTGGTCACAAAAATGATCATCAGTGTGGTGTTAATTTGCTCGTCTGTTTTAAACATCAGGCTCTGAGTGCTGACATTTCAGTACCAAGTCAGTGTATGACTGCACATGCTTGTATGTGCTGGAGACACTGGACAAATACAACAACGTGCAGTGATGGTTGCAAAAATACACCAAGAGTCATACATGCAGATATTTAGCATGTGAGTCACTAGAACTTATAGACACTTGAAAACCAGTGTGCAAAGTGTGGATGCATGAAAAGAGCTTGATACGGTGCAGTTAGTCAGCTCAACTGCTAAAACTGTCCACTGATTGGACAAAGCTAATGTCACATGATCCACTGGTTTCTAGACTTGCATTTTGAAGCCAGGAAATTGGCATTTGAATGTCGCCATGTTGGTTGTTAGTAGCCAGAAGTGACCATGTATGGATATGAGAGGAGGAGTGAGGAGGTGAATCTGACCCTTCAACTCCCTGCCCAGTATATAGGAGACTCGACTTCAGCGTGGCTCTCATTGGACACCAGACCTGTTGATCAAAGTAGCCACACCCCTTTCTCTTTTTGAAGGCTAATATCTACTTAAATCTAATTTTTTTTTTTTTCCAGATGGACCACCAGATCACCAATGAATCAGAAGAGCTGACCACAACTAATGACATCAGAATGACTAGTGAGGAAAAAATGACTCAGTGTTTCAGGATTGAAATGACATTTTTTTAATTGGAGTCAATTGGAGCCAGAGTTTTTTGGAGCAACATCTAGTGGTCGTTGGTGGTATTGCTCTTGTACATTGGCTGTTTCTATATACAGTCTATACACATTTTCTCAGTGGCCACTTGTGGTGTTGCAACTAAGATGATCTCCTGAGGTGCAGTGATCATGTTTCCATGGATTACAATGAGAAAGTAACATCTTAACTCAATAAGTGACATCTACAAACCTCCCACTGCAGTCATGTAACACTGTGTGAACATATGACATGTAATGCCAAAGGTAACATATATGAAATATTAGAGCTCTGCAGAAATGTGTTCATTGTGGTCCTTTTGATCTGTTGTATATCTCTCATAATTTTCCTTAAAGGAGAAACAGAAATGGGGTCTTGTGGGTTAAAGTCAAGGATAAAGCTGTTCATTGAACTTACCAGAACATTTAATGGGCTTGTCACCAGAGCTGATTTCATCACGACGATGAGGAAATAATTTCATTGACACCCCTATTTTTCATGACGATAACGAGACGGTGACAAGCTAAGAGTGAGTTTTCACTGAGGAGATGAGACAGGATGAAAATGTCAGTGGATGGTCTGTCAGGTGTTAGAAATGCACAACATTTCTGCCTGTTGTGTACGTACTCTGTCTATCAAAAGCTAAAACTATGAACAGTGCTGCTCCATCCGATCCTTGTTTGGTTACACCCACCACCTGGCATGCAACACACACTCTGCACAACACACCTGTGGTCACTAGTCACACACACAGAGACACACAATTCAGTTTATTAATTCACAGATGGACCAGGGCAGCAGCGTCAGTAAAGGGGCTCGGTGGTTGGAAATGATAAAATGATACTTTCAATATAATCCATCAGAAAGAAAAACAAGTATCTGGTTATTATGCAAAAATGTTCAGGTTTACTGTTGTTTTATGAAGCGCAACACTTGATACAACTTGTCAACCCTGATTCCAATTTTCAGTACTTATTGATCTAAATTAATTTGTTAAAAGACTAATACTTTATTATTCTTTTATATAAATCTGAGTGAAACTAGACTAAAACCTTATAGAGTTTTTGTCAACTAAAACTGGACTAAAACTATAGAAATGATTAAAATGTGACTAAAACTAATCAGGATTTTTGTCCAACAGACTAAGACTAAAACTAAGATGGCTGCCAATAACAACACTGCTCGTCACACCTGTGTCACCACAGCTTCTTATGGGATCAGGATGCAACACCTATTTGATTGGATACGTCCTTTATCACTACATTAAATATTTAAAGTTCTGTGCTCTGTTATTTTTACTTAGGAATAAAAATACTAGATTTTTCATTACAATATTTTAAAATCTTCAAAAGAAGGCGAGAAGTCAGATCGGGGTGACAGTCAGGTAATGTGTGGATGCCTGCGGCGGGAGCTAAGTTGGTAGCGTCTCGAATTTAATTTAGCGAGTGGGGAAGCAAAATGGTGTAAAGATGTACTTCACTCAGTCAGACCCAAAGAAGGTAAAAGTCACATGGATGGAGGATGGTGGAGGAACAGGCTACAGGAGCAGGAGGTAGCACAGTGTCCCCTGCAGCACACATGGACAAGGACACAAAGATGGAGCCATAGAAGAAAGATGAAGAGAAGGCAACAAGTACAGAGGAAAGCCATCCGAGCATACAGAGAATACCAGGACAGTAAAGGGGAATTAATTCCAGATGAGCTGAATGGCCTCTGGAGTCAATACCGTCTCCAGCTCAAGTGTGAGAGGAGATTTTCCCGGGTGGATCTGATCTGCACCATCTCACATCCACCATCTCCTCACCTCTTCTCCTGTGCCTTGATGGACCACTGCTGATCAGTCCAACCCTGTTCCACATGTGAGGACCTGGACTGTAAGAAGACACAGAACTGCCAGAGACCCAAAGAGGAAAGTAGGCCAAAGGGAAGAGGAGGGCAGGGGATTGAAGGCTGGGTTTATTTTGTGTGTTTGTTTTTTTTACCATTTTGGCTAAATAAATATGTAAACACAAATTCTTTATTAATTCGTTATTATAATTCATTGGAAAAGTAATGATGATGCTGATCAGTGCTGCATCAGGTCAGTAAACAGGGGAGAGCACAGGTCATGACTATAGGTAGAGGTGTTGTATGCAGTTAATGTATTTGATGTGTGAATATTTAGTCTATTTTTACCGTCTAACGTCCTGCAGTGTACAAGCTGTGAAATTCTTGTTGTGTGCTGTGAAAAGTGAAATGTTGTTTTAAGTGAGCTGAAAATGGCAAAATGGGCAAATGAAGCACTGTCCAGGTGGTGAGGAGGATCAGACTGACAGCTGTCGCTCAGAGAGACAGACAGAGAGAGATGCACCACCTCTCTTCGCTAGATTTTAAGCGATTATTGTCCCCGTCCCTCACTGGACATTTTTGATGCATACTGTCTTCCTGCTAGAGCAGCACTGTCTTTGTGATCCAGGACCTCAGGATTTACAAACTAAGCAGTGGTTATTATAAACACCAGAAAAGAAACACCAGTCAGCACCTGAAAGACAGGGATCATTATCTAAATGCAGTAATTATCCAGTAACTTTAGATTAACAACATGTGATCATGTGAAGTGTTGATGTGTTTGCAGACAGCTGCATGTTGTAGTAATGCTCCACACCCAGTGTTTATGGAGGTTAACATTATGTTAGTTATGAGGAGGCGGGTCTGACCCTTGGAGGACAGATGTAAGATAAGATAAGATAAGATAAGATAAGATATTCCTTTAATAATCCCCAGAGGGGAAATTCAGGTGTCACAGTAGTAAAGCAAACAGTATAGAATGAGGGTAAATATATAATATAATAGTAAAAAGAGTATGAGCCTGGAGCTCAGTCAATCAAAATAACTTCTCAATTGTCCTCTTTTTGAAGCCTAAGATTTACTTAAAGATGAAATGATTTTCAGATGAACCACCAGATCACTGACTATTTGACTTTAGCTAATGACATCAGACTGACTTAAAAATGTGCTGACTGAGTATTTCATGATTGGAGATGACCATCTGAAGTCAATTGGAGCCAGTTCAGTGGCCTTCAGGAGGTTATTGCACTTTTTGTTGTTGTTGTTGATGTATTTTTTTACTGCACATTGGTTTAATTTTTGAGACCCGGTTGATTTTTCCTTTTCTATAAACAGTTTATGGCTCAGTGTTTTTTTCTTTCTTCTTTTAAATGATTTTACGATGATGGATTTCCAAAGGTGCTGGAATCAACTCTTGAATTTCTGCTATCATGACGTCCCTATTAAACACTCACTCAGACGCCACTTAAGACTGAAACATTCATACTTAACCCACCTGCTACCCCCCGAGGCTACACTGCTCTTATTCCTTCTTCAAAGCCAGTTAAAATTTGCTTTGTAAATCTGTCTCTTTGGCAACAAGTAATAAATCTGACAGGTTCAATCAGTCTGCACAGAAAATGTTGCAGCTGCTGACCAGCACGAAACACTGAGGACTCCTCTGGCTGATGAGCTGTAGGTTTAAAGGCATTACATGCAGTTTGCAGTCAAGAGGAAGCTGCATTTTTGTTAGTTGGATTTTATTGTCTTAGCTACACCAATCAGCCAAAACAACAGACTTGACAGTTTACAGTTGGATATGTTTTTCCTCTCCTGCAGTTTGTCACTCATCTGTTTCTTTAATGGCCAAACACAGCCTGCACACACATTGCGACACTGTACATCCTTAATGTGTTTTTCATGCATCCAATTTGTTCCCAGACATTTAAGTCAACAGCACATTACACAGCTGTCATAAAGCATCTCTATGTTCAATACATACAGACACTAACAGCAGGCATACATTAGGTTGCGTGGTAATGACTTAGAGAACAGATCTTTATGACGGTAGGTTACCTTAACATCAGCCTGTTTCTGGATTTATTTTTCACTAATGTTGAGTAAAATTCATGGTGACATTCTTGTTGTTTTGTTAAAGGCGAATATGAAAGGAAGCATTGCAAAAACAACCTATGAGGAATACAAAATTAAGATTGCTTTTGCAATGTTACAATGAAAACGTGGTGGTTCCCCACAACCTCTGTTTTTATCATGGCAGCGAATAAAAACACCAAAGAGTGTATGTGATTCTTCAGAGACAGATTCATAAAAGACAAAATTCAAGTGAGAAGCAGCAACAAAAGGCTGCGACTTTATGTTTCTTCATTCTGGAAACTTGTCACGATCTCTTTAATATATTTGCATAAAGGTGTTTGATAAAAACAAAAACAAATTTCCATAAATACTCTAAACACTTTACTTTAAAACATTACCGTGATGACCTTGGTTCCCTCTAAGTGCACAAGTGATTTATAAATAAATGAAGATTTTTGCCAGAAATGTTATGATGCTGCTGAAAACACTCGTAGCTCTGTAGTTAAAGGAGCACCAGTGAAATCTTAGTGGAGAAGAGAAAAAGACAGGAGCGAGTGAAGAGACGATATTTCGCCACTCCGCTTACTTAAGAGATAAGATGTACAGGAGGAAATGTGGTGAGCATATATGAGCTGTTATCAACCATCTGCACACCTCTCACCCACTGCGCCTCCTCGCCCTGCCTCCCTCTCGCTCTGTCTGAACACCGAGGCTGCCGTGTGATGCTTCGCCAGCTCCATCTGATTGCTCAGATCACATCCAGGCACGACCAGATGTGACCCCGACCCCTGCGTTGCACGGGTGTCATCACCAAAGACGAGTGCCAAGGAGGCCTCGCGTGCACGTCTTGAGGAGGGGCGAGCTGGACTTGTAATGCCACTTTCAGATCTTCTCTGAAACACATGAGATGGGATTTTTTATTATTATTTGAGAGTGGGGCCTTCTTTGTGATTCTGTGTTTCATATTCAAGTCACAACACGTAATATCACAAATAACAGAGGGGTCCCCTGGGTTTATCTGGAGCAAGATGATTCATCCATCTAAGTTGCATCTAAACCAGACTGCTGGCCTTTAAAGTTTTGAAATTCTGACCTTTAATAAGTGCCCCCTTGAGGAACATCTGTCTAATGTTTGAGTGCCGGTTCAAAGATTCATCAGCGCTCCAGGTTCTCTCACAATCAGCCTAATGGCGTCTGGAAGATCACCTGAGAAATCGCCTCTGACAGACGGACACAGTACGCTCCTGGACCAAAAAAACAGAAATGTTACTGAAACCCAACTGGCTTTTCCCGTGACAATAGTGATAATGTTGCTCATTTACAAGTTCACAGACTCATGAATTTGCATCCGAACATCTGTCAGTGTCTCGAATATGGAGATCATCTGCATATTTTAATGAGAAGGTGACGGTGAAGGTCTTGATGTTTCACTGCTGGTCATTCACTCGGTTACTTGGTAACATGCAGGATGAATCTACTTAAAGCTGAGAGCTTGTTGGTTTTTCCCTCAGCACAGAGAAAACAGGCAGTGATGACAGATGGGGATTTAAATAATTGTCATTTTTATATTCCTAACAATACAGTCTAAAAAGAGGAGTTACAAAATACATTTCAAATATTTGACCTGATTTATGAAAAAATTGCAGACAGTAATGGATGGCCCCTGACATCCTGTAGAGCTGCTGCTACACCTCAGGATGCACGTAACAGGACATTCACGCAGTGCAAGGTGACAACAATGGATCTTAAACACTGCTCAAATTTTTTAGCAATCTCTGAAATGATATGACCTTGATGTCAGACTGTGTTGAACAAAAGCAGGTTTTTCATTTCTCTGCTAACCATCCCTTTTCTCAACACAAAAGACATTTCAGAATAAGTACCTGAAGGCTGCATGACCCCTTCAGTTCCCACCACAGAGCCACAGTATCTCTCATCCATCTGAAAATGTTTGATTTCAGGATCTTGGTGGTTTGCTAACAAACTGTGGATCTGGTTGGTGAACTGCTGTAGCTGCAAAGCAAAACATTAACCTGCTAGTTATTGTTTTATCCTTGTTAATACTTAATACTATTTTTATACTGTATTATTCTTTCATATATTTCTACGTATTTCTGTGCCTTCAGTGCTGATTGTCCTGTGGGGTTGTCTGTGTTGTTTGTGACATAATAAAGTAATTTCCTGGTTAATAAAGTACTATTCTACTCTTTGTTGTTGTTACAGCTCTATTTACTATTTCTTCACATTTTGTTCATTGAAAATATAACTAAAAAGGAAAAATAACACTGTCCAAGCTAATTAGTTTGCCAAGTGTGACTCAGCATTTTTGCTAGTTTGTAATTAAGCTAACCACTAACTTGCTAGTCAGTTTGCTAGTGCTAATCATAGAGTCTATATGAGTGTCCCCTGTATTTGTAGAACAGTTCAACAGTGGACATCATATTAAAGTGCATGGTGTATTACTGCTAGTTACTAATAAACTACAACAGCTTTGTCCATTTTTACTCTATTTCACAGAACTATTGACTCAATTTATTTTCCCCCTGCCAGGGAAGTGATTATGTTGTTTTCATGGCAATTTACCAAATTTGCTCTGTAATTTTTACACACTTTTGTGACCGACTCCATTTTCAGGCCCAGAACACGATGTTTCAACATACTGTGGATACTTTCAGTCACACTGACCGACTCACCTGTTGTCATATGTTATCATTACTAAGCTATGCAAAGTCATTATCCATAAAAAAAACACAACTCATGCAGATGGAAGCTGCAAATGCTGTTGCCCCTATAACACATCTTAAATGTATAATGACACATTTCTTAATGCAGTGTATTTCTGATGTACTTCTCTACCAACTGACCCCGAACAACAGGAGCAGATTGTGTCTGTTACCTTTCATGCTTCATCCCTCTGTATCTGTCCTTTGACTGCTGACAACTCATCAGCTGAGACCACGTCAACTCTGAGAGCAGATAATCAGCCCAACTTTATTAGCAATTTAACAGAGACCTAAAGCATGACTGTATTATTAAGTCATTGTTCATAGTTGGAAAAGCTGGCCCCATAAAAACTAATTAAACTTCTGAAGTCAACCATTAGCCTCTTAGCCTTTGCCAAAAGCCTAAATCTGAAAATTCTTCCTGTATAAACCTCTCTCTCACTAATCCTATGGATTCCTCTGTTCTCTGCAAGGGGTTTAAGAGGCTCTCCAGCGCCATATGTTGTGTATCATCACCTTAACCAGAGGCATGTGCCTGATGGTGTGTATGGATTTTTCTGCATGTGTGCAGGAGTGCACAGATGTGTTTTCTTCAGTGTGTTCGTGCTGCCTCGGTCTTAGATGTTGTGCTGTGAATAGGATACTTCAAGGCTGAGATAGAGATGCAGAACAGGTGGTCTTTTAATGACTCGCTCATGGCTCTCTTACTCTGTTTACTTCAGTGATGGAAGAAAGAGCTCTCACACTGTTTTCCCTTTCTCTCTGTCTCAAGATTGCCTTTGACTGCTGTTGTAGGTGTGAATGCTAACAGGATAGGGGTAAACTCTCTGCAAACCCGTGGCTTTTAATCTACATGCTGATCTCTTTGATGTGCCTGTCTCGGGAGCGGGGAGGGAATTACTCAGACAACCTCAGAGCTCGTTGCTCACGGCCAAGGTGACTGCACCTGGGTAAGGTGAAACGTTTTCCCAGCGTCCAGTGAACCCGGTCGGCGAGAGAGCTGCTTGTCACAGCTGATCAGCTGGCGATTCAATATGATTGACCCGGGCAGGAAATCTTTAAGTTGCTCATGCATGGATGGAGGAGGAGAGACAGCGGCACATCAAAGCGTCAGGGATGCAGATTGCTCATGCATGCTAACATGGCAGCCAAGGTCAGGAGGAGCTGCTAAGTGACTGCTCCGGATCCAGCCGCTGAGAATGAAAGCAGACATCGATTTAATGCTGCTGTTAAGTGATTCATTCAGCCTCTGATCTTACAGTTGTACAACTTTCAAACTGTTCACTTACCACTTCACCGCTGTTACTTTATAAATGGCCTAAAATGTTTAAAGTCGACCTGAAATGAGAAATGTCTTTTTAATCCTTTTACGCTGTGCTCACATGGGACGCGTTCAGTGTTCGTCTCGCGTGTACTGGTGCGAGTGTGGCCGCAGTGTTCACTCCAAACATGAGGCCATTTCACCACATGTGTGTTACCACGGCGACTGTCACTTCCCCTGTCTACACTGAACAAGATCGCAAATACTGCTGCTGTTTACCTGTTGTGGAAGAACAAGAAATGACCAAAGTCCTCTCCTTCTTAATTTTATCCCGGTACAGAGTCAACATCAGGTCATGAAGCTCTGGACGACCACACACAGTGAAAATAAGGTTGGCCTCCACTTCTGTTGGATGACGTTGGGAAATCCCACAGCTGATTGGGTTTCGCGATACCACAGCGAATTTGTCGCTCAAGTTAAAACTTTTTCAACCTATGTGACACAAATCTCCCACAAGTCTACACTAGCTCCACTCGTGCTGAGCAATGTTCACTTATTATGTAATTGAATTGTAACAGAAAATTTGCGCTGTGTCCGTTTTGAACGTACTGTTAGATCATAGTGTTCACTTTGATGTTAGCAAAACAATTCAACTACTTCTGTTAGTTTAGATTTTTATATCAATGCTCAATCACATTTATTTTTTTGTAAAAAAAAATCATCCGTCTTCTTGCCCAGAATAATTTTTACTGATGTCTGGAAGTTGTGTGCTCATTATATAAAGTGATGTAATTTGAATCTCATATCATCAGATTTTTTTTTTTTTTTTGCCAGTTGACAATTAATTGTTTAATCTGTATAACTGGAAACATTCAGTACACACACATATTCTTTTAACAAAAACAACTAAAACCACTCAGTTCTCACAATGATCCAAACCCAACAGTTAGTCTGTGTCAGCAGAGGTTCATTATTCTTTAAAATCTAATCAGATCTCATCAGTCAGCCCCACTGTTCCTTCATTTCAATAAATACTCACATAGTCGCCCATTCTGACTAAACATACACTATTATGCTGTTGTAAATAATAACTGGAGCACCAAATGTGTATTTAACCCCTTAATAAGCCCTGGGCTATTTTTTTGCATTTCCAACCTAAATCATCCCCAGTTTGAGTCTGCAACAGCTGTACGACTGTGGGCCCAAATTCAAACAACCCTGGGCTCTATGGATCAGGGACGGTCAGGGACCAAGATGTGAAGCATTGAGGAAAACAGGGATTTTACAAAAACAACTGAGAAGTTAACATGAAGGTCTATGAAAGAAATAAAACAGTAGTATACTCAACAAACAAGATGTGACCAGAGGAACCTGAACATGGGACACATCAGGGAACATACGTAGTGGTTTGGCCAAACCAAATGAAATGGGGAAAATAGACAAAACTAGGACATAATGCAGCCGGAAAACAAACCAAAACTAAGTCCTCTTCCACAATGGCAGCACGTAGTGTGGCCTGATGAGGCTGGATTTAAAAAGCTTTTCCTGTCAGCCATGATGCTTTTTGTATGACCAGGAAGGGACCTCTCCACAAACAGCAACTCAAACACAAAAAAACACAAAAATAATAACTAAAACAACAGTGAATTGCAATTTTAATGTGAAAATGTGTGCACCCACTTAAACATTGTAAAGCTGAATATAAATACAGATCTTTTGTATGTAATGAATATATTATTAAACCTGAAAAGTTCTCAACTTTACAACATTTGATCAAACAAAAAGAAGCACAACAAATGCTGCATTCAGTTTAGTTTCAGTTGTAGTAGGTGACCTCCTCTATGATCGGCAGCTTTCAAAATCATACTGGTTGTATATTTAAAGTTGATCCAACCTGATCCCAGTAGAGGGACCTTCAGGGTGAAAAAGGTTCATCTGTATATATAATTTTAATGTTTTCAAATGATCAAATGTGTTATTTTCTCCTCTTCTCGAACCCTTTCTGAAAACTAAACAGCTCAGCACTTCTACAGAATTTCTGGCCATTTAAAAATATACATTTATTTCTGATTAATTTCCAAAAGTCCTTGTTTCTGTTGAGTACAGACACCAGAGCAGAAATGTCCACAGCACAGAGGGAGGGACAAACAGAGGCCAGGATTTGGGAATGATTGTCAAAAAGTCATGTGATTAAATGCTGATAGGTTCATGTGGGTCACTTTCAGATATTACTGTGCTTTGAATAATTATACATTACAAGGAACTACAGTGATTTAGCGATTCTTCTGGCCCAGGTTTCACCTCTCAGGCTCCACAGAAGCTGCCGCTGTGTCTTCTGATTGGTGGAGGTTTTGTCAAAATAGCCTCAGAGGAATACCTGCAGATATGACTTTAACAGGGCTGTTAAACATGACACACTCCTCCGCATGTTTTCTGGAAGTAAAAGCCATGTATGGTATGAATTATAGCTATTTAGGCATCATGCAAAGTTAGCTGCAGTGGAGAACAGAGGGGAAAAAAAAGATATAAATCTGTGCTGTGTGTTTTAATAATCCTGTGATTTACATGTGTTTCCTCATGTGACTTGTTTTTTCTTCTAACTTCATTCAGTCTTAAGTCTTTCCATAATTTGTCATTATTCAGAATATTGTGTTCAGCATTTTCAAACAGCTATAAACATAATGTCCTTTCTGTATATGACATGTTTTCAGTAGCTTGGGGTTGAAGGCTCAGATGAATTGAGAAATTCAAAACAATCTACTGCAGTTAATCAAACACACGTCTCGTCATGAAAATGCAATTATTACAAAAAAGAGAGCAAGTCAAGCATTTTCAGAAATCCATTGATGAAATTACTTTTTACAGTAATCTATAAACAAAGCTTGTTTCCATGGGGTTATACAGTATTATTACATATATATCATGTAATATCGATTTCTATGAATATTAAACAACAATACTATCACATTTTATTTGGATCAATGGCTTATCTGACGTTAGTTGTTGTGACAGCTACTAAATAAATAATGGATTGATAAGCATTTTGACTTTTTGCTTTAGTGCTTTGAATCAGGTAAAATTGATTTTTCAACACTGGTCCCCTGGCTAATCATGCTAGGTCTGTGCTCCTGACAAATAGTGAGGTGTGTGGGCATGTGTGTAATGCAAGTGGTGGGTGGAGGGGGGGTAACAATTTGCATTTTGAATGTTTTCCTCCCCAGCGGGTTTTATTATTAACCATAAATGAAGAGATTGTGGTTAAAGCTGGGGGTTGTATGTGCCATGACCAGCCACAATTGATGTATTCATGACTTTCCAGATATCTGTGATAATAAACCTAGAACACTGAACATACTAATAACCTCTATTGCACGGTTTTGGTTTGCAACAAGAGGAGCTTCGTGGCTAAGATTTAATTGTTTTTGAACCTTTATATTTGTGGGTTTTAGCATGACGGGGGTTTTGCTTATGTGGAGCGGTGGTTTTAGAAAATAGCTAATGGCTGCTGAGCACTAAAGCTCCCCCTGCTCCTTCTCCAGGCCCAGCAAAGCCCAGCGAGCAGTCTGTGGCGGTTCGGGATGATCGGCGCTACACAGCCTCCGCTTCACGAAGCAGTGGCCAGCTTTTTTTTGTTTTTCTGTCGCCACATTTCTCTTAACAGATGCGTTCCTGAATTAACATTCCCGTCCCTTTCCCCTTCTCCCACCTTGCCTTAAAAGCATCTCCAGAAGCCCTCAACCTTGAACGCAGAGCTCCCTGAGTGGAGTGCGAGTTACGCCACCAATCTTTGTTGGGGGACCAAAAAGGGTTTATTTCATATCATGCTCCATAAACCAGCACTAAACCTGGGAGGGCGAGCAATCAGGAGGTGAACACATTGTGGGCCGCGGGGATTCTCCAACATGGCTGCACCTCCAACTCCCCCGGATTCACACCAAGCGTTAAATCAAAGATGGGGGAGCCGGCTATACGCAGGGCTTCAGATTAGTGCTGGAGAAATGATTCCATGCTAATTGGAAAAAGAAACCCGACGACACCTTATGAGCACAAAACCTATTATGCGGCATCATGGAGAGAGAGAGTGGGAGAAATTGAAAATGTGATGAATACAAATGACGCCGGAGTTTTAAAAGCGGCTCCGCAAAACTTGTGATGGACGGATCAGCGTAATAGGAGATGAAAGTCTTCAGAATGAAAACCACAAAGTAACTGCGGAGAGGCCTGATCTGAAAGCTAAGGACTCTGCGGATATTACGATAGTTTAAGTTGAGCCATTAGGTGGGATGAAAGATCGGTTTGACGAACTACAAGGATGTACCCTGGCTGCTCGGCCATTACTACACCGGACACAAAAGGACGGCAGATTTCAACATTTCATGATCATACCCTCAAAGGCTATTGTGTGTGAAAAGGAGTGGACATAATGTACTGTAGTGAGAGTAGGAGCTGAGGGAATCTTCAGAGAAAATAGAAAGCCATACCGACAGTGTCGCAGATAGTAATGGGCAGAGGTTCAGATGAAAGGTTGGGGTGGTACAGTTAATTCAAGCTGACGGGGTAGGGGATAAAAATGGGTTTCTCCTCCACAGCCAACTGGAGGGCCAACCCTGTCCAATCTATGTGATGGAGAGGGGAATGCACCCCTCCTCTCCCCGGTAGACGGAGAAGCAGGAGCGAGGAGGAGGAGGAGGGGCTTTATTGAAGGTGAAAAGTTGCAATGTTTTCTGAGTGGACAGCCTCAAGGGCAGCTGGCAAGAGATTAGAGGATGTTATTAGAAAGCAATGGGCTGTACCTTCCACTCATAATCCTCCCACATGGGACCGTGTGTGTGTATCTGTGAGTGCGCCTAACCTGATGCTATCAGTGACATTACATTCCCCGGACTATGAAAAACGTTTCTTACTCCCACACTCAGTTAAATGTTTTGTTTCTTTTTCGACACACAAGGACACCTGAGTGAGTCCTGAATACACACTGCCTCCAAACATCCCCAAGTCATACAGGAGGATGGGATGCTGTCAGACAAAAATCCCATAATCCCCCCAAAACCCTCATTTCTTTATAATGGGCAAAGGTCTGAATAAGTAGTGCAACAGTGTTGGGTCTGTACAGTAGCATCAGTGCAGCTGGACGAGGCCTCTGCAGAAGTTTGTGCTCTTTGAGGGCTTTCTGTTCATTGTAGATTATATTTACATTCACATTTAATTACAAATCAGCTAAACACAGTGCTGCTGTGAGTTGGAGAGGAAGGAGAAGAAGGAAGCAGTCAGTACAACCATGTTGTGGCGTTTGGACTAAAATTCATAACTTTATGCATTTGCTGCTGGATGTTTTGTTTTGCTGTTGTTGCTCATGTTATTTCAATAACTGTCAGACAGCAAACAGCTCCTGCACCTTCAATGCTATGTTCAGCCCACATTATACAAAGAAACGCCCTCAAGTGAGCATTAATGTAAGGGTTGCATTCACCTTTAGCACTGCACTTATATGTATGTCTATAATTCTGTCTGAATGCAGTGCAACCAGAAATATCTTTTTATGTCACAGCATCTATTTTTGTCAGTTTAGTTCAAAATGTGCATGAGTTATCCTGGTAGGAGCTAATGTATCCACTGGCTGCATTAAGAAGAACTGGATTAGACTCAAAGATGGCTCCCACTCACTTGAATAAAAATTGCTCATCTGGCACATGAGCCAAAAAGGTTTTCTAGTGTCTGGGTTTGCTTTGCGTTGCACACATTAGTTTTTTCCCACCTGCAGGTCTCAGTTTCTCAGACATGACACTGCGATGTGAAACCTGGATGGTAATACTGCAGTACTGACAGTGGCCACTGGGACAAATAAACAGGAAGTCAGGTGGTGGTTCCATTTTCAGCTCTTGTAATACATCCATGGTGTGGTCGACGATTTTGATGTGGGATGCTGTTAGCAGTGACTGTAACTTTGAGTTTTAGCCTCAAGCAGAGATGAGAAGAGGATCACAAAACTGAGATAACCTGCAGTAGGTGGGAGCTGTACAACCTTTCTCACCTTCATTCCCCTTTATGAACTTAGTAAGAATTAAATATTAGCCTATATTTGTCTGTTACCAGTCTAAATTGACATGAGGTGTGAGTGTGCGTGTGGATGGTTGTCTGTCTGTGTGTTAGCCCTGTGATAGGCCGGCCACCTGTCTATCCTGCCTCTTACCAGCTGGGGTATGCAGCAGAGGATATAGGATATATTGGATATAGAAGCTATAGAAGATGATTGAGTGAATGAATTTGTCTATTACTGTTTTAAAAGTAGTCAAGTCAAAATATACCTCAAGAATCTGCACATACTCATAAATTGGGCAAAAGATTAAGGCACCAAAATGAAGTGAGCTTAGTAAAATGCAGTGCAGCAGTTGTCGTGTGCTCAGTTTGTGTAGGTGCTTGACAGGCAGGTTGCTCCAAAGCATCTTGCACGACTTGCCACAGTTTTTTATTCGGTCTGTCTCGGTGTCTTCTGTGTCTTAATGTAATCCCAGACTGACTTCAAGATGTTATGATCAAGTCTCTGTGGGGGCCGTACCATCTGCTGAAGATCATTCTTCATGACTTCTTCTGGCTGTTTGTTTCTTTTCTCTTTTTTTCAGAATGAAATTGGGGCAGAGAGAACATCCATTTAATAAACAGCTTAATAAAACACTTAGTAATTCACACTCACCAAACTGTTCTCTGTCAGATCACACTTTTGCACACAGCATGTAAGAAAGTAGCAACAAGGCAAATACAGCCTTACTGTGTATGTATATAAATTATCCTCATTTTAATTAACAGAGAAATTTGATGAGAAAAAATATCTGGTAATAAATGTCAGTGACTCACACTCAAACTGGTCATTAGTTCAGGCTTTAGCTTTAAATATTTGTTGTTGATATCAGGCTTGTATGGATTATAGTGTGGTTGTTACGGCTCTGTCCTGGTAAAATGGTGTAAATTAGAATTTTACCACACACATTGATGTTTGCCTGTACATGAAGCAAACAAGTGTCATGCTGGGGTCTACTTACACAGGTGTGAAAACTTGGTATAATAATGATTTTTTTTGTCATCCATTTGCAGTTTTCTGCATGTGCTTTGCCTCTCATCACCCACCCATGACAGTAATTGATGCTTTAAACAGGTCTCTGGGAACAAGGTCACCCTCTCAGCACACTATGTCCTATACATCGCCGTGTAGCTCTCACCTCCTCTTTAAACTACCACAGCGCTTTTAATTACACTTCTATTTATCTGTACTTTTATGCCCATATTATCTCATCATACCCGATATGTAGCTCTAAAAGGACACACAGTGTTTTTTTGTTTTTTATTTATCAACCCCTGAATTGATTAATTCTTTATCAGGCTGATTTAATGTTGAATTTTCAGAGATTTTACTTTTACAGAAGCACTTCATCTGTTCCTAACCTGTGAAAGCACAAACGGTGCAGCTGTGGGAGCTTGATAAACTCTCCTGAGAGTCCTATTTTCTCAAGACTGAGTATATATATATATATATATATATGTATAAAGCTGAGCAGATATAATGCTGCCTTTGAGGATGAGGGCAGTCTGAGCTCACCTCAAGTATGCTGTCATGAAGCCTCAGGGTTACCATTACAATATCTCATTTTTAGCATTCATTATCAGAAGGTATGTCCTTGAATATCTGGTGCCTGATGGATCAAGATGCAACAACAGTGCTTTCGTATTGTGAATAAAGGCTGTATAATCCTGGTCTCACCGTATCCATATGTGTGTAACTGTAACTGGTTCAGTCCTCAGTAGCAAGTCTGTTTTACAGCTGATGGTTTTTACATTTTAAAGACACGTGTTCACTATTTAGGAAAGTGCAATTAGTGTTTCTGTGTTCAGATGGTTCACAGAAAAATTATAAAAATGGTTTATTATTGATGTTGTTGTTGTTGCTTCTGCACACCTGTCACTCAAACAAGCGTCATCTACATATGTCGCTGATAAACATTACAGGTAGAAATTATGTGTTTTTAAATTACAGTCATATACTTAATGTGTTGTTCTTTAAAATATGACATTTTAGAAACACACTCTACAATTTGCTACTGATATGTTAACTGTATATGGAGTGTATTTACCCTTTATCA